>RAOH01000734.1:0-19188 GCA_009804965.1 Neurospora sp. FGSC 26632
CCGGAAAGGAAAGGCGTTGGTCAGCCTTTACTGTAATGGAGAGCTGCTCTGAGTGGATGGGTAAAGAGGAGAAGGCAATGCATTGGGAGGATGGTTTTGATTGGATTAAGGTAGGTACATGAAGGAGGCCCATCATGAAGCAAGACAAGAGCGAGAGATTCCCTTGCCACGCTCTCATTAGACTCGGCAACTAACTACATATACTAGGAACCAATCAGGAATGGTCTTCTGACCGAGTGCAATCTTGGTGTTACCCGTGTAAAAGATCTAGCCGCAGTGTCAGGACGGTCTACTTTGCTCATAATCCGCCCAATTATATCAATCATTTNAGACTCGGCAACTAACTACATATACTAGGAACCAATCAGGAATGGTCTTCTGACCGAGTGCAATCTTGGTGTTACCCGTGTAAAAGATCTAGCCGCAGTGTCAGGACGGTCTACTTTGCTCATAATCCGCCCAATTATATCAATCATTTAGCGCCGGCTCCCCACTCACCGTAATGCCTCCGTCCGAACGATATAGATATGGGAGGAGGTTGTTCAATTTTTTGACCCTACCACGTGATTAAAAGACCCGGTTCATATCCTTCCAACTCCCATACATGAGCTGCCCCTCACTAAGCTTGTGTATGGGAGTGAGAAGGATATCAATCGGGTCTTTTAATCACGTAGTAGGGTCAAAAAATTGAACAACCTCCTCCCGTATCCATATCGTTCGGACGGAGACATTACGGTGAGTGGGGAGCTGGCGCTAAAAAGATTAATATAATTGGGCGGATTACGAAAAAAGTTGACCGTCCTGACACTGCAGCTAGAATTTTTATACGGGTAACACCAAGATTGCACTCGGTCAGAAGACCATTCTTGATTGGTTCCTAGTACTCGTCGGCTCAGTTACGTGTATGCTGTGAGTCGCCGAGTCTGATGAGACCGTGGCAAGGGAATCTCTCGCTCTTGTCTTGTTGGACGCTTAAGAGTTTGCTGATTTTTGCTGCCCTACTCAACTCCAAAAGGAAGAGATCTACATGCAACAGCATATGCTTCGAAAAACGATAAATGGCGATCAGCCGATGAAGGGTTCGGTGATCTGACTAGGATCACGATCTGGTGATTACGACAAATTAATCACGATGGAAGGGCACGCATGAGGAACTAGGCAGATGAAGCCTGTCGTCTGTTACTCTAGCAATGTCAAGGAACGCTAATACTGCACGCGAAGCCCAAAGGCCGACCCGCGTATCACAACCTCAAATTATGATATTTGCTCGGACGATTTCAGATGAAAGTCAAGTTTCTTGTTCCAAAATTAAGACCCGAAGAGTTCTTATGAGAGGGTTAAAATAAATGTAGTTGCTCAAGGTCGGGGTTGCATTTATACCTTCGTTATATAGCCTTAATACATTGGATACTGGCGGGGTGGCGATTATTGTCGGTAGGGCTGACATTGCAGGTTTGCCAAGCCCTTGACATCTCACCCAAACCAGTTCGATTTTAACACCAAGCATTTGAGTCTGAAATAACATCCGCTTGGGAGTAGGCTCTACTGCAATTTGCAGATTTGCAGGTTCCACTCGGATTTACAGCCCTACCCGCGCCACGCCCGCTGCTTGGTACACTATTGCCAATCCTGTAGACCCATGACGGAAAGCCACGACCCTCGCCCAACCCAAGCAATTCATTTGGCGCCCTAAACCTTCCGGGTCCATGAATGCCCAGTCTCAACCTTGTTTTGTCCTATATGGCAGGAAAGAGGAATTCCCGGCACTTTCATAAACTCGATTCATTAATCATCAACCATAGCATCATCACCGCAGTCAAGACGTTCCTTCCTCAAAGCTACGATGCCTCAACGACTGCACTCGTGGTTCCAGACGCATTTCAAGCGACACGGAAATGCGGAGGATAGGGAAGGTTCTAAGGACCAAGATCAGTCTCGCCCTGCACTCTCAGTCATTCCGGCTACCAATCCCACCAACACAGAGACGCCCGCCAGCGCAGATGACACTACTACCAGCTTACCCGTACAACTCTGGGACCGTGCCTACAATGAACTCAAAAAAGAAGAGGCCGAATTGGTGGACGCATATGAGAAGATACTGTCTCGACAGCTACAAAACGGCTCCAACTCAATGGTGCTCGAGTCTCAGCCGAACATCGAGTCTCAGCCGAACATCATCGCCCAAAACGATTCGGACAGGCGCCGCCAAATGACTCAGCTTATTAATGCCGGCCTAGCCAAGACTGAGAGAGAGGCCAAAAGGAAAGAGAGCTGTGGCGAAGTCGTGGACGTTGTTCTATCCGCTAAGAACATTATAAATGCGGCAATCCAGACCGTGCCCCAAGCCGCGCTCGCTTGGACCGGCATTTGTATCGCTTTAGAGGTACGTTTATCTAGAGGATAATATTTCTCATGCTAACTTTTGCAGATGCTTGTCAACCCTATAAAAGCGACCGAAGCCAACCGCGAAGGGATCGACTACGTTGTTAAGAGAATGGACTGGTACTGGAATTCGTCGAAAAGCCTTCTCAGGCCCACCAACATCAGCGAACTCGATGGAATGATAGGCGAATTGAAGATCCAAATTGTTAACCTCCACAAAGCGTTCCTCTCTTACCAGATTAATAGTGTTTGTGCTTATTATCGCAACCGCGGCCTAGCCTTTCTCCGAGATATAGTCATGCTTGACGACTGGAAAGCTGATTTAGGAGCTATCCATGACGCCGAGAAGCGCTTCGACACAGACGCCCAAACATACATCACTCGGAAAGGGACGTCTCATCTTGAGCAGCTCGTTATACAGCACATGTCAGAGAAGGACCAGAAATGCCGAGAGCACTTGCGCCTTACCGATCCTCGTGATGATAAAGTCCGCATCGAACAGACCAAAGGCGGCCTTTTACAAGACTCGTATCGTTGGGTCCTCAATAACGCTAACTTTCAACAATGGCGTAACAACCCACAGCACCAACTGCTCTGGATCAAGGGCGACCCCGGCAAAGGGAAGACTATGTTGCTGTGCGGCATCATCAATGAGCTGGATCAAGGCAATACTGCCGACGCGCGCCACTGCAATGTAGCCTACTTCTTCTGCCAAGCTACCGACTCTCGCATCAACAATGCAACCGCCATACTACGCGGCCTGATCTACCTGCTTATCGAGCAGCAGCCATCTGTCCTCTCACACGTGCGGAAGGAGTATGACCGTGCAGGCGAGAATCTCTTCAAAGATGCAAATACGTGGGTCGCCCTATCGAGAATCTTCACCAACATCCTACGAGACCTAAGCCTCCGAACGACCTACCTAGTCATTGACGCGCTTGACGAGTGCGTTACAACAGACCTGCCACAGCTTCTCGACTTAATTGCTCAGCAATCATCATCTGAATCTCGAGTCAAGTGGATCGTCTCAAGCCGTAATTGGCCGCAAATTGAGGAACGGTTGGAGAAAGCCGCAGATAAAGTGAAGGTCTCCCTGGAGCTAAATGCGGAATCCGTCGCAGCGGCTGTTAATGCATTTATCCTGCATAAGGTGAATGACCTAGCAGGGCTGAAGAAGTATGATCCAAGGACAAAAAAGACCGTTCAGGACTACCTGTGCTCCAACGCGCAGGATACGTTCCTCTGGGTGGCGTTGGTCTGCCAAGTACTTGCAGGCCCGGAGGTTAAGAAATGGCATACCGAAGAAATGCTACGCAAATTTCCGTCCGGGCTGGATGCTCTATATGCGCGGATAAGAGAGAACATGAGCCGGTCCAAGGATTCCGATCTCTACAAGCGCATTCTTGCCGTTGCCGCAATTGTTCGTCGACCAATTAATCTTCAAGAACTAGCTACTCTCGTCGAGGTGCCGGATGTTATTTGCGACGATCTTGAATCTCTAAAAGAGATTATAGGGCTTTGCGGTTCATTTCTAACTTTACGAGAACAAACCGTCTATTTTGTTCATCACTCAGCCAAGGACTTTCTACTTGGCAATGCCTCTGATAAAGCTGGCAACCAAGCTTCTCAGGAGGCGTTCAAGTGGATTTTTCCTTCTGGGAAAGAAGATGTGAACTATACCATCTTCTCGAGGTCACTTGATGCTATGTCTACTACACTACGACGCGACATATACGGCTTAAGGGCACCGGGATTTCCGAGTCACAAGGTCCAAGTACCAAATCCGGACCCGCTAGCGACGGTGCGGTACTCGTGCGTCTACTGGGTTGATCACTTGTATGACTCGGTTTCTGGCACGAACACAAAACGGCATAATCATTTACGGGATGAGAAGGTTGTCTATGAATTTCTTGAGAAGAAGTACCTTTACTGGCTGGAAGCTCTAAGTCTACTCCAAGCTATGTCTAAGGGCGTCATCGCCATTAGAAAGCTCAAGGGCCTACTAGTAAGTACAAATCTAACTCCGTACTAGGAACTTGGTCTAAGTAAAGATATAGGGAGGTAATAATCAATCGCAGTTCTCAAAGCTTGTTTGGGATGCTTACCGGTTTGCTCTGTCTTCTAAGCCAATAATAGAGCAAGCTCCACTTCAAGCATACATATCAGCGCTTGTATTTGCTCCAAGCGGTAGCTTGATAAAGAGGAATTTCATGGAAGAAGAACCTGAATGGATTCGAACTAAGCCGGCTTTAGAATTGGATTGGAATGCATGCCTCCAGACCTTAGAAGGCCATAGCGACCGCGTTATCTCAGTGGCATTCTCGCCTGATGGCCAGCGGCTTGCGTCCGGTTCTGGGGACAACACGATCAAGATCTGGGATCCGGCGTCGGGGAGCTGTCTCCAGACCTTAGAAGGCCATAGCGACCCCGTTATCTCAGTGGCATTCTCGCTTGATGGCCAGCGGCTTGCGTCCGGTTCGTGGGACAAAACGATCAAGATCTGGGATCCGGTGTCGGGGAGCTGCCTCCAAACGATTAGTACTAGTACTATGATGACCCATATATCGTTTGACCATACTAATCGCTACCTACGTACCAACGTTGGACGTATTAAAATAGTTACAGAAACTACCGAAAGCCAAGTTGTACTAGATAATCCAGAGAGCCATGGCTATGGCTTGGGACAGGATAGGTCTTGGATTACTTGCAACGGCCAGAACGTACTCTGGCTGCCACCGAATTACCGACCGTTTGATGTTGACTTCCAGGAACGAATGATATCCATCAGCAGCGTATCGGGACGGGTTTGGTTTATTGATTTCTAGCAAGACATATAATATGTTCCATGTCTTTCTCAATTCCTTTCCCTTAGTTTCATTTTTCTAGCGTGCCACTAGAAGGGTATGGGAGGATAGGCAAATTTATAGGAATGTTGTAAATTCTAGGAACTTATATAAATATCAAGATGATGTATTCTCTTACGAAGAAGCAAGACTATTCCATCCCTTGACTCTCCTTTTATAGGTGCCTGTGCTGTCCAGATGCCACGGGATTAACCCGTGACTGCCCAGTCATGGCCAAGCTTGGTACAATAGTAGAGGCCTCGATTCTCCTCGATTGGATAAGTGGTCTCTTCCTTGGTGTTGCTTGGGTAAGCCAACACACTTGCAGTAGCTTCGCCACAGCTACATGGTCTTCCCTAGTCTAGATGCGGAGGATCGCAGTTAAACATGCGGCTTTGTACCACCGACTCGGTGTTGAAGGTACTCCAAGACTGACTTCACACTAGGTAGTAATTCGGCTCGTATGGGTGACAAAATGCTATCCCTCTTTCTGGATTAACTATGCTGACTGATGGGAAGAAGCTCAGTCTTGTGAATGGTCGTTACTGCCACTCCGACATCTCCGGGTACTCCAAGACTGACTTCACACTAGGTAGTAATTCGGCTCGTATGGGTGACAAAATGCTATCCCTCTTTCTGGATTAACTATGCTGACTGATGGGAAGAAGCTCAGTCTTGTGAATGGTCGTTACTGCCACTCCGACATCTCCGGTTCAGAATTCCGCCTGCGGCTTTGAACTTGGTTGTGATAACCTAGAACAGGACAGCAAGTTCTACAACTTTACGCCTCCGCCGCTGGAGAATAAAGGTCACCGTGTGCTCCCATAGAACCATGGTATCGAAGCCTAATATAGAATTAACCTTCAACGTGCTAGCCTGCCTCATAGCCTTAGCCGTGCTTGGCGTGAGTAGGTGGAAATGGTGTATTTGGTGAGCTTGGCGTGAGTGATGGGATGAAAACGCTTCTGGAAACGCTTCTATGAAAGGTTAGTTTTTGACTTTGGCCACAGCGTGGCATCTACAGAAAAGTGCCCAGCCACTAACCTCTGTTTCCCTACTTTCTGTAGGATCGACGTACTCACCCTAACATTCATATCCCGGCAGAGGTGTAGCTGAGCCATCAAAATCCCTGTTAAAAACTAAAAAAAATTACTCCTATAAATAATCTTCCCCTCACTGGCTTATCTATGGGAGAGCGGACGGGATCCCGAGTTTTCCAGTGGGTGTGGTCGTATGTGATCAAACAGTGTAAGAATAGAGTCTAAGTAGGTGCTGTGCACTGAAGAAGTTATTGGTGGCGAGAGGATTCTTCATGACCCTCACTGGAACTTCAAACAGTGATCATAATGACTGTGCAAGATGTTATTAGTATATAGTTGATTGATTGATACGAACAGCTTGAGGTAACGCCGGAGGCAACGGCGGGAAATGAGTTTTGTATATTAGTCGAACATTAGGACTGCCGGACTGAAGCGCCCCTGTTCGGACTGCTTAAAGTTCACAGTAAGCATGAAAGGGCGCACACAGGCTTGATAGAATTGTGTCGTGAAGTTCGAAATTTCGTGTTTTTGACGTCCATATACGTAGTTTCCACTGGAAGTGTTCAGAGGTGTCATACGAGTGAAGCATTGTGAGGCGATTGAACAATGGCTCTAGTTGATCTTCGGTATGAACATACCGTTAACCGTTTTCACCCCTCTGTCATGCGCGCTGTCCTTGTACAAACACCCATACGCTTGGATCTGGCTCCTGAAATAACTAGGTGCGCAACACATAACAACCCTCTGATTCCGGTCAGTTCCCTCCCAAATAGCACGAACCGTCTACAAAAGTTACAGGCCAAACGCAAAAGCCAGGTAGGTACTAAAACAGCAACAACCTGCCGCTATCCCCTCCGTTCACTTGAGGATCCTCAGTGCCTCCTCCAAGTCAGCAATCTTCTGGGTCAGCTCCTTGCGCTTGTCTCTGGTGCTGCGTGACTCCCCGGCGATAGCATTCAACGAGTCTTCATCCAACCCCAGCACCCACTGCTCCGAGAAGAGTGTCAAGGGACTGTTCGGACCGGAGAGAAGGTGGTGATCGACGGCATAAAGCCAGACATTGTCGACAAAGCGCTTGCGGGACACCTTGTAGTAGCTCTTGAGAATGTCATGGATGTCCTCTTGGGCGTGGTCCTGGTTGCTTTTGTTGGTGATTGCCGACTTGACTTGGTCAAACTTGACTACGTAGGCAGCAGGTGAGTGGCAGCGGTTATCGTAGATGCGCTTTCCCTTCAGGGCCTCCGAGACCCGATCGCCGCGAGCTTTCTGGAGGTTGCTGCTGAAGTAGTGGTTGACAGTGTAGGGCTTCTTCTCGCGTTCGACTTGAACCAGGAACTTGGCAAAGTCCAATCCACTCGTATACCTGGCCAGCAAGTCATCCGTGATGATGGATTTGATCGCCTCAAAGAGCTTGCCATCCGCGCAAACTGTTTTGAGAATAGTGATGATGAACGTGTGGATGCATAAGATCGTGAGGCTGATATAGTGCTCCGTCATGGGACTCCATTTGACCGTCTGGTCCCGGAAAGCGCTAGCAAGAACGATGGGGCTGAAGGTGCCGAGTTCGATACCGCGAGACTCAAGGTACATGTTGCGGATCCAGTCGCTATTGTCTTGTTTGACGGTAAATTCAGGGTTCTCCATGATGTTGATGATGCTCTCCAACTCTGGCAATTCTCGGCCAAATATCTCCATGTCAACTATGTCGTCCTCCCCGGCATCGTAGTATGAATCATCGTCTTCTTCACTGTCATCCGCTTTGTTCGCTGCTTCATCGACCGAATCCTCTGTTTCCACCTTCACAAACGAGTATGTATGACCCTTTTGTCGCATTCGGTTGTTGAACCTGTCCATAATGCTTACTACGAGAGTAATAAGCCTCACGCTATGTTCATCAAACACCGAATAAGTCGAATAGTTGGCTTCAAGAGCTGCACGGACGATTCTCTGGAACTTGGCCGCAATCTGAGCAAGATACTGCTGCTGCTCACGCTCAGTTTGTCGTGGGGGCCCAAGCGCATCTTGTTGATCCCGAGCCTCCGCAAGTTTTTTGCGCGCTTCAGAGCGAAGTTCAGGATACGCCCTGTCCGTGATTTCACCCAGAAGATCCTGGAGCCTCTCACGAAGCGCTGCAACTCCAACGCGCTCCTGCGGGAGGTTGCACCAAGGGCTCTGTTGAAAGAGGTCCTTTTCCTTCCGCCGAAGACCCAAATCATCGTCAGAGTCGTCATCATCGTCGCCACCGCGGTTTTTTACAAGGTAATATCCGAGGTTGAGTGCCTTCTTTCTTCCGGCGACAAGGTTGCAAACCGCTTCTTTGGCGCTGCGTTCAATGACCAGATCGGGCTTAGTGAGGACACCGAGAGTGCGCTCTCCGTCCGGATCGTATTGTTCGGCCAGAGCCAGAATCTCCTGGGTCATCACATCCACATTAGCTGGCAAGACGGCGAGAATAATCGTCCGTTTGTCCTTGATGAAGCCGGTGACCATGTCTCGAACCAGGTGGCGATCGCTTTCTGTCGTTTGTCCTTTGGACGTCAGGCGGAAGATGCCGGGAACGTCGATGACGGTCAGATAGTCCTCCGTAGGGCCGCATTTCTCGATCTTCAAGATGTCCCTTGAAAAGGTCTTCTCTCCTTCGGGGTTCTTGTCCGTCTTGATCTTCATATAGACGTTGACCTGTGTAACGGTTAGCAGAAGTCAGTAGAATAAAGAGTGTGGCACCTACCTCGTCAAGAATCTTGACAAACTGATCCCGAAGCTCGCTGGTTGAGGAAAGCTTCTTGCGGTAAGACCTGAGACTGGCCTTTTCCGCCTTGGTGCTCTGAGGGGCAGGGATGATTGTGATGATAATCTGCACATCAGGATCGCGGCGGTGGGTGATTTGGGTTGCGTAACGGGTGCAGAGTTCCTGGCCGCGGGGGAACGGAATCCCAGTGACGCTCTCGAGCAAGGAAGACTTGCCAGAGCTTTGGTCACCGACCGCGACCAGTGTAGGCAACGGCAAGATGACATCGATATTCTTCTCGCGCAACTGATCAATCTTGCGAAGGCGATCAGGACTGGTCAGGATGCCCGAAGCAGGGGGCTTGATCTCAGAACCCATCGTAGAAGGAGTGATTGTCGTGGTCTTCGGCAAGGAGCGTATAAGTTTTATCAAGACTTGTAGGTCAGATGTGGTAGAGTCAAAGATGGTTACAAGGAGGAAGGATCAGGTGAGAGGTAAAGGGCGTGATGGTGATATTGCTGTGAGTCTAAAAGAGAAAAAGATATGAGAGGTGCCGCTGAGAACGAAAGTATCATTGATTCCGAGGAACATGTCGAGATCTTTATGAAGATGAGATGTAAGTACACGATGCTTTGGGTGGGGGTACAGTAGGCCTCCCGCGCATTGTGTTGGCAGAGTTATGTTAGAGGCCTGTTGGAACAAACAACTTCTCCAATGATATCGCCCACGTAGCGTCTGTATGCTGAATTCCGCGGGCTACTTGCATGTCGTCGCCGTCAAGGATACGTCTGATAACAAACGGCCGGCCAATGGGTGAGGCTGAGAGGACGAAACCCAGGCTGATACGTTAGGCGCGGGCAGATCATTAGGCTTTCTTCAATCACAGGTTAGCAAGTGAATAATAACCAGCACTTCTTGTCCCTCGACTGTGCTGTTTTGTATGTTAAAAGCAACCCCGAGGTCAACTTCCAGTACTTGTTGCAGGGATGCTTACAGGTTTTAATCCTTCGATTAAGGTCTCAGGAGCCAAGGCCAATTTCGAACAGAAATGCCTTCCCCTAACTCATGCACTAGACCAAAAACAGTCTCCATCTCTGGAACAGCCTGCGTGTTTTATGTGCATTGTCGCCGAGGATTCGCCCAACAGCAAACGGACGGCCGGTCGGCCAACGGGTGTGGCTGAGAGCCGATACCCTTGGCGCCGACTGCTTCAACGCTGGGCATGCCGGTCACCTCCAAAGCGACCTGCATATTGATCTCCTGCCTTGCCCGGCACCGACCGTACAATTGGATGAAGTTCGTAGTTCCGCCAGATGTATGCCTTGTACTCGAAGTGTTCAGTTTCTCTAAGCGCTGCTATGTTCGACGGCCTCCTGGGCAGACTTGAGGAGCTTGGCCGCTCGATCGGCCGCGATGTCGCACATTGCCTGTTGGGAGGTAAAAGTCAGCCTTGCCGTCCTTCATTTTCATCACACATGCACACATGGTGCCCAAGCTGCAGCTCCAGTAACATCAAGGCTAACACCGATGACAACAGCGAAAAGGAGAACGGAAAAAAAAAAGACAACTCACCTTGATCCCCTCCCTCTCCTCCGCCCTCAAATCCCCCCTCTCAATCCTCCTCCTCATATCCGCCATAATTTCCGTCCTCGGCCGCCCATTAACCCAAACCACATACCTCAACCCCGGGAAAGTCTCCTCATACTGTTTATTCAACTTCCTCAGCGCCTCCTTCACCTCCTCCGAGTCGCCCGCAGCATTCAAGTGCGCCTGCTCCTTCTTACTCTGCGCCGATAGCGTCTCCTTCTTCGGCTCGCCTAGTCTCGGATGGCTGCCTAGTGTCGCGTGTAGCGGACGCTTGATGTTTTCTTTTTCGGTTTCGGCGACGGAAGGGTCGGCGACGGCGTTGGCGATGGCTAGGAGCTGGTCGCGGATGGTAGAGATCAGGTCGGGGTAGGAGGAGAAGGAGATGGTTCGGAGAGTTGGGAGGGCGAGGGCGTGGAGTTCGGGAGAGGGCTCGAAGAGGAGGTCGAGGGTCGATATGAGGGCGGCGTCCGGGAGGGTGGGGAGGGAGGTGATGGCGGGGAGGAAGGGGGTTGCTTCGGGGTTGAGGTGGGTGTGGGACATGGTGGCGGTTGTTTGTCGTGGTATTGGTGTCTGGATATGGTCAATTGGAGCAGCAGCATGAAGAAGAGATGGAGAGCAGGAGACGAGGCTGTAGATGTTAGTTCTAGATGTCCGGAAGTTGTCCCTTATCACTGTAAGTTCGTTGTAACGGACGACAAGCGCTATCAGCAGCGGCAGCCGCCGGCAAGGTGGGGTAGATCTGCCATGACGTCCACGCAAACGTGGGGTAGCCCGGGCTCTCCCGGCAGCTCCCTGCAGTGGGGCCCCGGCTCGCTGGACCGGACCTCGGGTCCCTGTATTTCAGGGGAGCTCCGTAAATCCCTGCGGGTCGCCCGGATCGTCCCGTAAACTTGTCTTCACTTCATCCTTCGTCTCCGAAGCCCGGTCAATTCTTCGGCGCATCCCACCCGCGACATCCGTATTCGCTTCACCTGAAACACCACGAAATGGTGGCCTGCTCCTGGGCTTGTCTGTTATATGCGTCCCCGCCAAGACTGTCAAAATCATCGGCCGGAGCCGCGCGAGCTGCCGGAGGCGAGTCGCGAGCCCAACAGCAACACCACCAGGGAGCAACCGCCCGAGCTCGACCGCGTGTCTCCCCGAAGCGAACGATCAAAAAAATCAACAAGGGGAGTTAACAAACAGATCACTGACAAAATGTCATGTATTCTTCTATTCTGTGTTTTTGTTTAATGTAACCGCCCACATGCAAACCGCGCTCTTCAAAGCACAATGTCCTCCCCCAACCCAATCAACTTCAATGTAGTAAATAACAAAGTACAGACAAGCAGGCAAGAGTACCGTACATACCTCTTCTTTGTTCTGACAATGCCACCCGGTCGGTCGGTAAACAACGGACCACTGTGACTCGTACCGTTATGCCGTAGTAGCTCAGCTCGTACCGCGACCTCCGACCTGACCTTGCCTTACCCTCCCGGCCGGCCATATCCGCAGCGTTCGTATTTCCGCTCAACACCTAGCTAGGTAGGCCCCCAAGGAATCCCATCCAAAGACTCCTGCTGCTCTTTCACGGGCATCTCGCCAGACATGCTATTTCCCTCCTCGTCATCGAGATCATCCCCGCCGCCGCCTCCGAACAACACACCAAAGTCCGCATACACTTCGTGCCCTTCTTCCTCTTCTTCGCCTTCGTATCGGCTTTCGTGCGCCGAAGTAGGGAAGGCGACGTCCTCGTCGTCGTCCAAATCTTGGTCTTCTATGGACCGGAGGTCTGGCGAGAGGCGCTGTGGTGCTGATGGTGCTGATGGTCCTGAACTTGCTGTGGTGTTGGTGTTGGTGTGTATCACTGGGGGTGGAAATCCTGTTACTGGTGGTGGTTGTTGCCGACCGCCGGCTTGGAGCTGGCCTGGAGGAAGAAACCGTGGACTTGTTCCGGGTCCGTAGGCTTGTGGTTGTAGCCCAGTTCCGGATCTTTGCATGGGCACGCCTCCGGTGTTCCCTCCTCCTCCCCCATTTGCCCCAGCCTGCTGCCCTTGTCCTCCTCCAGACATCTCCCCCTGCCCTACTCCCTGCACCTGCGCCTGAACCTGCGCTACATGCGTAGCAGCCTGCTGCGCCCTCGCCAAATTCTCCCCCAACATCCTCATCCGAAAGCGATTCATGACCGCCATCTTCCTCAACCACGCCGCACTTCCATTTCCTCCCATTGTCGCCATTCCACCTCCGCCCCCATTCCCATTTTGCCCGGCAGCACCCATTCCCCAGCCAGCCATGGCCATCCTCTTGTTCGCTGCTGCCGCTATGCTTCGTAGTCTCTTGTCCCCCTTCAATATGGATTCCCGGTTGAGGATGTGCGTGGCTGGGACGGAAAAGGGACGAGAGAGACGGGAGGTGACGAGGTGTAAACGGAGGCGTCGCTTCTTGCAGGGGAGGGGGGCGGTGTTGTGGCCGTCTACGTCTGTTGAAGGGCGGGAGCGTTTGAGGCTGGGTCTGGGCGGTAACTGAAGATCCGCCGGGATGGGAGCAAGGGGGAATGTGAGGATGGGGGATATAGTGGGTAGAAGGATGGTGAACGGCCATGTTGAAGCTGTTTGGGGTGATGTTGAGGCTGAGACTGGGAGAACTTCTGTTGACCTGGCGCTTGTGGTCGCTGATTGTTCCTCCTGCTGCCTCCCTTCGACGGCAAGAGCAGGACGCGCCGTCTTGCTCTTACTCCCCTCCACTCCTGCAAACCGTTCCGAAAATGTGTTCGAGATGAGCGCCGCCCCTTCACCCCAGCCATACCGGCTTGAGCGCACATCGTGGTAGTGCCATGGTCCGTACTGCTGCGCGAAAGACGATCGAGGCGGTTCTAGCGAGGACCCGACTTGGATCCCCATTGAAGCGATCAGCGCCTGCTAAAGAAGTGCGGGAAGTTCTTCCTGCTGTTCTGTCTCCTTGCTGTTGCTCTCACTCTAGAACTGAACTGAAACTTTTCGTATTCCCAATTCGCAGCCAGCAACCCGCCTGACCTTCACTTCCACGGTGGTAACAGGTTGATTGTTAATGCTCCATTTTGACTTTGCTCTGCTTCGTTCAAGGTTTCGGTTTTGTAGGAATGGTCGTCGGTTTTCGGGTATCAAGGTATTCGGATGGTAGAAATGTCGGATATGGAGGAGGAAGCTTCATAACCGAAGAAGCAACCAATAATTCGGATCGAAGACAATGAGTGAGCTGAAAAGTAGTAGGTTTGTTCTAGAACGATGAGACCCTTCCTCTGTTCGGTTTATGAACCGAGATGATCTGTGAGGCAAACTCAAAGTTGGAGGCTGAAAAAAAAAAGCTTGTAAGAGATGATGGTGTGTGTGTGTGTGCCAGTTCTTCTCGGAAGGGTCCGAAGGGGTATGTATAAGGTTGACAATGACACACAAGTTCCAATGTCCGTCCAATATTCCGTCGCGGTAATGCGCAAGTGGCGTCTTCAAAAAAGCGAGAAGGGGAGGGAAGAAAAAGTAAAGGGTTCATTCGATTCGACGACAAACTTTGCAAGTCGCAAGTCGCAAAAAAGATGGCCGAGATCGAAAGATGATTGGATCACCCGAGGGCTCAGGTGACGGGAAAGGTCTGTACGGGTCTACGTTTGTTGTGTAGCTCTCTAGCAGGCCAGCAGGGCAGTCAAACTTTTCCTGGTGAGGAGGGGTACTCGTCAGGGCTTGATAAAACCAAGATTACTAATGGTCTGAGGCGTTTCTAGCCCAGACGAGTAGCACTCGACAGGTAGCCGTGGTAGCATAGGGAGGGGGAACCGAACCAGCAGGATGGTCAGGAACTGGTCATGAAGAGTACAAGACCGGAACATTCCATTGATGGTTTATGGGGGGATTTCATTCCATTGCGACAATCTGTAGGGCGGTGAAGCTAGCAACAACAACAGGCCAACGTCAACAGTCGAGCCCTAGCTAGGTAGCAATTGCAAGGCCTGCACCACGAGGAAGAGACACGAGAGGGTAGCACGACATGGGCAGCTAATTCGCAAGCTGAATGGTTAGCACCAAGGATGAAGGGCTAGTCTAGAGCCCGGCCGAGATGAAAAGAGTTCGCAGCGGTAGGCGGAGAGTGCCGAACCAGCTCTGATTGGTGCGTATAAAAAAAAAAAAAAAAAAAAAAAAAAAAACGGGAGAAGAAAAAAAAAAATTGGGAGAGGGAATTTGGCGTCGCAGTTGGTCAGGAGGGCAAGGGCAACGCAAATAACCTTGTCCTCCTGAGGTTGTCTGAGGTCGTTCAAAATGTTGTCTCGTACACATGGTGCTACCAAGACGTATGTACATGGCTCAGCTTACTTCCAGTCGGAGAGACATGAGGGTGTATCGACTCAAAACTTTGATCACGCGGCCCCAACATTGGCTGATTCCCCTACCTCGGTACCCGAATCGGTAGGACGGCCATTCACTGTTATCGGTTTACTTTTACTGACCATTCCCAGTGAGTGGCTAAGCCTTTTGAAGCTTGATCCCTTCCTCTTGCATCAAGCCTGGTACCCCCAAAGCCCGGCGATTAGGGAATTCTCGCCAGTCTGTACAAGCCCGGGGCCCCTGTCTCAAACACTCAGTTGCACGAAACCTTTCCGTCCAACAAACGCTGTTTGTGATAAATGGTCGTCGGTTTGTGTCAGCTATTGTTCCTGTTGACGTTAGAACAACTCATCCCCCCATCCATCGTCGGTGTTCACTTTCTTTTTCCTCGCTGCATTCTTCATTATGATGAGAAACACCATCACGCACCACCCCCAACCTCATCCCCCAACTGTACTTACCAAACTAACAAGAAACCACAAGGTTTCTTTTCACTACAAGCCCCCCAAGTCACCCAGCTTCCTCAGCCTCGGTCGGTCTTGCCATCACACACTCAAAGAACCTCGAAAAGCAAAACTTGTGGTTGTTTCGAAACCATGGAACATTCCAAGATGTCCATGGCATCCAGGCGAAGGGGAACATCGATGCAGGCTTTCAGCCTCTTTGGACCACGTGAAGCGTCCCCCAATAGACCCAGGCAACGAGTGATCTCGGTTTCCAGGCTGGTCAGAGTCCCAGAATCCGGGGAAATGTTCCAGCCCCGAGCGATTCCATTTTGGTCGCCAGCCTTGGAGTTACCAGCAACATACTCTAAAGGCAACCCAGAAGTCCAATTGCGCGGTTGAGGGCTAGAGATATGTATGGTTCATGGAATATTCCAAGACTCCAAGCCCTTCTTGTATCATTGACCACGACATTCCATCTCGCATGTTTCGATATTCCCATTCCCTCACCCAGTCGCCCAGTCATGCAAGCCATCACCGTCACATAATCCCCGGTCTCAGCTGGACCACGTGAGGTTGGTCCATCCAAGCCCCTGTAAACCGCTCAACTGGAGCGAACCACAGTACCAGTATGACGGACCCCCGCATGCTCAGCTGCCCACGGCAGCTTCTAAAAGAAGAAACGGGGTGCGTCGTCTGTGCCTCAACGTGGGCGAGAACCATGGGACTGGGCTCTTGGGCTCTTGGGCCCTTGGGTTGGGCGTCTTCGTGGGTCTGGGGAAATTTTCCACCACTGACAGATGATGCGATATATACGTAGATGAAATCTTACTTACTGGTTGAGGGGGCAGATGGGGACGTCACAGACTCACCTTGCCTTGAAGAGTGCCAGGCAGGTAGGTACGCGGCTTCTTGCGCGGTACTCTCTTGTAGTTGTAGGGCGTGATTATGTGCTCGAGATCAAGACGTCGGACATGCTTCCACGTCTTGAGACTGTTAAAACTGAAGTGGAATGTGAGTTTTCCGTGGGACCAATATTACCGTACGTTTTCTCGCGAGCATTCAACTTGATCGTCTCCCGTAGGAGTGTTGTACTGAAAGCAATTCCATGATTCTACGTACTTTACCTTATCTATACCTTTAGACGAAGGTCTATCGCTTTCTCGCTATCCAGAACTCCCATATCCCATCCCAAATGCAAATCAATGCCACCCCCCAACTCATATCCTCTCCCGCTATCGTCAGGGAAACCCACCGCGCCTACAACTTCGGATTCCACTTCGGCTTCTGCTCCTCCTTCTCAAAGCTCCTAATCAATCCATCCTGATACTCCGTCGCCACATGCACACCCCCCGGACTCCAAACCTTACTTTCCACAATCCCCCTGCCCGCTCCCGCCCTGGGGAACCAAGCCTCCTGAATCCACCACAAACCTTCCTCCTCATCCTCCTCCTCCTCCTCCTCCTCCTTCCCCTTCTTTCCATCCCCCTTCTTTCCATCCCCCTTCCCTTTCTTCTTCTTCTTCAACCTCCCCTCCCAGTCCGGGTTTAGCTCCAAGTCCGTCTCCCGGTTTCCATGCCTCATCACACACTCCTCCACATTCGTGTGCACAACAAAACTATAACTCAGACTCGCCGCTTTTCCCAACGTCCAGCCCATTCCCAGGTGATTACACGCCATCAGCAGCCCGTTTCTGTCGACGACGTAGGCGTGGATGACAGCGTGACTATTCGCATCATGACCCCCCTCCCCGTTCACCGGCAGCGGCTTGAGTAATCGATAAAGCAACAACTCCCTCCTCTCATGCACCGGTTTCCCCTCGTTGTAACCGCTCATATCAACCTTGCGCATCTCCACCGCCGGAAACTCGCCCACTACATCATTCCCAACCAGCGAAACCACGCCGTCGACATCCACCGGCGGAGCAGGCGGCCAGTCCTTTGGTTTTCTTGAGCCCAAGATTTCTTTAAAACGGACCTGGGGTGGTGGTTCCTGGATGGCGATTCCCGCGCTGTGGGGCTCGGAGGCCTTGAAGGAGATCATGGCTGTGAAGCACGGGCCGGATGGCGATAGAGGTAAGGAGGCATCGGAGACGGGGAAGTGGTCTTTTGTGGGTGAAGAAGAAGGGACGGAGGGTTGAAAGGCGGTTAGGGAGAGGGTGCTGAAGGAGCGGGTGGAGGTTAGAGGGGTAAGGGAGTAGATGAAGGGTCGGTGGCGGTTGCCGGCTGTGGTGAAGAAGCCGTGGATTGTCTGGGGACTCGGTTAGTACCTGGTTTGGAGAGAAAGAAGGGGGAGCGGAGACGTACGTGAAGGCCGAGTTTCTGGGATTTGGGGATCTGTTTCTGATCTTCAATCGCACTCCAACTCCTGCAAGCTGCTAGGGCGCTTTGAGCGTAGACGTGCCCGCCGTAGGCCGCGGCGTGGAAGGCTGGCATTTCTTTTTCTGGTGGGTAGTCGCATCCCGGGAGGTAGGCGGAGCGGGTGCCGATGAATCGGTATTGAGAGGTCGAGTCGGGAGGGAGCTTGACGAGTTCCAGTGCTTCTTGGAAGGAGAGGAGCTTGTCATATTCGGAGTCTGACATGTTGGTGTTGGGAGGGACGAGTGTCCCCGGTGGTGAAGCTCCGATCGAGACGCTGATGTGATGACTATGAAGAACCGGAGTTGCACTTTGTGAGATCAGGTCAAACAAAGTGAAGAGAAAGTCAACAAGAATTTGTGATTGAGATATGAAAATGTCAAGTTACACAATGTATATCAATGCCACCCCAATATCAGCTTGCGGAAAAGACAGCCGGATGTTTGAGATATTTCAGCTGTTAAACGGCCGAGTCGGCTTCCGGGATGGAGAGGGGAGCTTGGCTTAGCTGAAGGAGGAAGTGCCGAGGCATCTTCCCACGTGATGACACGGCATTATCCCTCCGGTTGCACCCAACGATGATCTCCGCTAGCACAATTCCGGCATGGTGCCGTTCCGATAATGTTAGGGGGCCGATCTGGGGATCCACTTCAAATACGGGGACCGGATCGGGGCCGGGAGTTTGAAGTAGGAATACCGGAGTCTCGTCCACGGGGTGGAGCATTACCACCGGTTGTGTATAACAGCCGGCCGCGCTGAGAGTCGTATCCTATTTATACAGGCACCTTTCATCTCTCATTTCAATTCCAGAAACAGTAAAAGATGAAACGTCAGCCTTGATCACGGGCGTTTTCCACTTTGTCAATTGGCGATGCTGTTTGGTGTTTTGGATTTATCTTCTCTGGCTGTAAACAATGACGACATGAGCCGCTATGAGGGTTAGGGTCATGCTTGTAGCTTTTGAGAGCTGTTGAGAGCTTCTTCGGGCATGTAGTTCAGCTCGACCATTCAACATTCTGTTTCGTCCGTGAGTCAATTGAAATCTAAAAACACATGTGAACTCCCTTACGATGTATTTATGTTCATCTGATTATCCTTCTACGCCATACTTGGTGCAATTGTTGTCCCGTCCTTATGAGATGAGAGTTCCCACGTGTGGTGTCACCTGACTAGCAGCTAGCTGTTTCTGGCAATCACCTGGGGAAGCTTCCATTCCAGAAGGTGGCCCAAGCGCCATGCTGTTCGCCAGTTGCCAGCGGCAGAACGGACAGAAGGGCAGCGGTGCGTCGGGGCCTCTGCCCACTGCAGCTGTGGGACCAGTGAGCTTCGGGAGCGGACAGACAAAACATCATCTCCCGCCTCTCCGCTCTCTCCCGGTCAATTGTCACTCCGACATCACACCACCCACCCACCCACCGCCGTCGTCACCATGCTGTCCCGCACCGCCGTCGCTGTCGCCCGCCGGGCCACCGCTGCC
>RAOH01000735.1:0-13397 GCA_009804965.1 Neurospora sp. FGSC 26632
ATCAGTTCACCCAGAGGGCGTATGTCAAGAGAAAAGTTGTCTGACTGACTGGTCGCGTATTTGGACCGGAAGATTGCGCCCCTTATAAGGTAGGTTACCGAAAGGATTCGAGCCCACAGGTCTGCGGGGAGTTCATTGGATAGGTTCAATGCTTTCAAACCTGAGCAGAATGAAAATCCGTCAACCTCAGCAGAACCACATTTGATCAGGATATGGCGAGCCGCGGCAACTTCCTGAAGCACCTGCATCAATCTGTTAGTTTCCTTAGTCATAATACTTTGACATCGGTTCCCTTACCCAGATGCGCTGAAACCACGGTCGTTGAAGCAGTGTAAGGATTCCCGCTTTATTGTCTAATCGTCTTGTAGACAGCTCGGCTGCGATGCGTATTTCTTCGAGCGCTTGGTCGCGCTCAGCTGCGATGCGTATTTCTTCGAGCACTTGGTCGCTACCGGCTGCCTTCTCTCCAAGCCAAACAATTACACGACTTGCTTTAGCGTAGATCTTTGCCATAGATTGAACTTGGTGTCCTCTTTCTTCTATGTCTTTTTGGTTGATACAAATGGCATCTATCCATATAATTCGTTCAATGGAGTGATCTCGAAGATGTAATAGCGCTGCGTAAAGGTTTTCCCTGACGGCGAAGGCGCATCCATTTATAAAGATGGAACAAAGGTTGTCCTCGGAGCCCCACACGTAGGATAAGGCCTCGTACGGACGAGTGCCTTTTGAGTCCAATGGGGTGCAGAAGAGCCGACAGTGTATTGCGGCGTCCTTGTTTTTAGACGGCAATAGTTGAAGCAAGCGAATATGGCTAGGTGATTCAGGAAGTTTGGAATATAGATTCTTTATAGGTGTTAGCGTTATTCTGAAATGTCGTAAGGGAAAAAGAAGTAAGCCTACTTCCACCTGCTTCGTGTTATGCACGCCGGCGGACGTCTCTGTATCGACGGAACCGGTAGCTGGAGCGGCTGGGAGCTCGGGGGCGGGCATACGGGTAGCGGACATGGCGATGGCGGCGGGGATTTGTTGCAGAGGTGCAGGGCGAGACTGCTCTTGGCCTTTGTCGTCTTCCCAACCCTCCGTATTGTGCAGTCGTTGAGATATCATAGCTTTAGGGAACGAAAGTCTTGAGCGAGGTGACGTAGATGAGGTACTCTAGGATGATCGTATTGTCCTGGAGGCAGCGAATGCTATACAGTTGACAATCAATGGATTGAGGTTGTAAAAATGCTGGAGATTCCTCTATCCTGCCCCCAAGGATAAAATGAAAAGAAATTAGAGTACTATGTTTTATCAAGGCTATGTTGGAGTATGAGGCGTCGTGTTGAGTCTGTTTCTGTTTCACCATGTCAGGCGTAGGATGGCTGGCGGCTCCCTCCTAACTATACGCCAATGGCCCAAAGGACATCTCTTTTCAGAGGCGGGGCATTCTGGACCCAGAGGTTTTAGGGCGCTAATTAATAACTCAACTTGGGGCCAGGGTCTACAGGATTGGCAATAGTGTACCAGTAGCGGCCTGGTAGTTTGCACCACTTATGGGGCCGTGGCGCGGGTAGGGCTCAGCTTTTCAGCTTTTCCCGAATGTTACGAGCGACGTGGTCACGAGAGACAAAGCTGAACACGTTGATTCTAGGTCTATAGTAGAATCACAAGATAAAGAAGAAAATGAGGGAAACGTGCAAAGGCGCGCCTGGCGCCCAGGGTTTCAACCCAGGGCCCAGATGGCCGGTGCACGCGGCACGACATCACGTGCACGTTCCGCCGTGCCGGGACCCATCCGCCAGTGCTGTGACACCGAACATCGTTCGTTATGCGGCGTTATGGTTTCCAATCCTCCTCTGATCTTAACCCTCTAAGGTCCGGTCGCCTTCCTCTATGTCGGAGTTAAGGTCGAGATTATCATCCTCCTCCTCGCTGCTCATCCGATTAAGTTCATGTTGTAATAATTCCATGAGCTTCTAAGTGTTCTCGAGGACCTTTACTACAATCTAGTGATAGTAAGTTTCCAGTTCCTGTTGATCGCGTGTTATCGGTGTTATCTTGTTGATTGGGGATTTGGACAATGGACGACGATGGGATCCCGACGACGACGGCGATGGCATAATACCGATCTTTCATCTGTTGATTCTCCTTGATTGGTTGACATCGACGGACACATGCATTCAAGTTGGGGGGTTGGGTTGCAATGGCCAAAGTCTTCGACGGAGCAACTACCCAGCAGCAACTGCTCAGCCTCCTTTTACTTCAACCCGGCATTTTCCTTCCTCAAACATGATCAGAAAATCACGAAAGCTTGGGAACTATTACCGTTGGGAAGTCGTTACCCACCCAATTTCCTTGCTGGAGTGTATTTGAAGGGGAATCTGGCACGTCATCCTCTTGCTTCAACCAAACCACTCAGCTAAATCATCGAATTCACCACACTGGTTTTCTCATAGTCTCGGGACGCGCTTTTTTCAACTCTGTAGAGTCCCACTGCTTGAACTTCTTTCGAACAAAAATCGCCACCTTTCCACCAATAGAACCCCCTTCAAGCAGCTATTGGAAGTTCGATGTCTTGAATCGCTGCTACCCTGAGAGTTTGAGACAGCCTAAAGATGCGCCTACTCAAGACCAACACGTTTGAACTCGTCGAGTTTGTGGGCGAAGAGGTCCCAAAATATGCCATCTTGTCGCACACATGGGAAGGAAAAGAGGTCAGCTTCCGCGATATTCAGCAGCCGGATGCCCTCACCTACTTGAAGGCCGACGAGCCGCCTACTCCAGCCTGGGCGAAAGTCAAGCAGGCATGCCGAAAGGCACGGGAGGAGGAATTCGAATTCATATGGATCGACACCTGCTGTATCGACAAGTCCAGCAGTGCCGAATTGCAGGAGGCCATCAATTCCATGTTCGCATGGTATCGGGAATCGACCATCTGCTATGCTTTCCTCTCCGACATCCAGGGACCCAGTGGATCCATTGACCCGTCAAGTTTCGATATTACTTGTTCGCGCTGGTTCACAAGAGGCTGGACTTTGCAGGAGTTGCTGGCCCCCGACTTTTTGCATTTTTACGATGCTTCCTGGGAGGCACTCGGCTCGCGCAATGTTTGGGCAGATAATATTTCAAAAGCAACCACAATTCCGGTCGATTGCCTATCTGACCCAGTGTACGGCGATTCCATGTACCTTGGCAGAAATGATATGAATATTCGGGTACCAAAAACAAGTGGAAGGAGAAGCATCGAAGAAAAGCTTCAGCAAGTCACTGTGGCGGCAAAGATGTCTTGGGCCGCGAACAGACAAACAACCAGAGTCGAGGACCAGGCGTACTGCCTGCTCGGGCTGTTCGATATTAATATGCCTATGCTCTATGGAGAGGGCAAGAAGGCTTTCATGCGATTACAACAAGAGATCATGAAAACATCTGATGATGCTACCATCCTCGCCTGGGGTTACGGCTTGCCCCCCGACCGGAATGCATATATGGATACGGCTGGTGTATCTGGAAATCCATTTATTGATCTTCAACACTTACGCAAACAAGCATGCGCAATCAGATCTCGCTCGCTGTTGGCCACATCTCCTGCGGATTTTCGGTTTGCGGGGGCTCTTAAAAGATACAAAGGTTCCCAAGACCTGTCACTCGAGTTTGGCATCAGCCAGCGGGGTCTGATGTTGGATGGCCTTTTCGGAATTCCTGGTGAAACAAGTCATCCTCTCCAGTACCTGTTTCTTCCGTGTATTGACCCCAATGATAACATCTTGGGTATTCCTATGATTTCCCCGTTCGATCGTGATGATTCTCACTCTTGCCGTGATAATTGTCTTGCGAGCACTTTTTGTGTACCTATATCAATGGAGCCCGACGGCAACAACCCGAATACTCGTGGTATTCTGACCAAGAACCGGGGAAAATACTACCTCCGTGGTAGCTCTGACGTCCTGACACTCCCACCAAGCTTTGATCGGTTCTTTGAAAACCGATTGTTGGCATTGAGCTTCCGGACACAGCCACCGTGGCCCAAAAATGAGGATTTGGATTTCAGCCTGGAGACAGTGAATCCTGTCCTGTCAAGGCTACCATTTCGGTTTGTCGCCGATGTAACTGGAGTTCAAAGGAAAAGCCGACTTAACTACCGATTTCAACTTCCAGATGATCTTCTTGTGGATATCTGTCCCCCCTCGAACATTCAAGTATTCATTTTGAACATCTCTGGCAAGAGAATAATATTGGTTTTAGGTACCTGGAGAGAAGGAAGGAACGCTAGGTCTGTGGTTTGCCGTTCTGCGATTTTGGATGCCAAAAAGTTGCTGAGACCCACATGGACAGAGCTCACTTCAATTTCAACGGGGGCTTCCAGCAGTTTTCATAGGGAATTATTTCACGACCCTCTATCTCCAAAGGCTGGATCGTACTTTATCTTCGAGTTATCCGAAGGGCTGGAGCTGTGCGGAAGATTGATGGAGCTCTAGCCATTGAAGTGTGCCACAATTACCATCAACGCTCGTGAACAGTCCACGTTGTTGGAGCGTCTTATGGGAAAAAGTAGGGAATTATTGGAAAGCTTCTGGTTGTATGGCGTGTAATTTTCTAGTTTCTTTTGGGTGTGAGGACCAAACAATTCAGAAGTTGACACCTTGATGAGGTCCAGTTGTCATCTGGCGTTCTTTTCTCTTCCCTTCTCTCATGTTCGTCTTCTCTTTCTTGTCTTTCTCCTTCGTCAATTCTTTCTCCTTGATCATAGCCAGAAGCTCACTCCTTTTCAGGTAGTTATCGCTACTTGATAAGTCTACTCAGCCTGGGTCCGTCGTTCTTCCGATCCTATTACGTACATCCTTCCAAATACCCAATATCCATCTCAATCGCCTACACACTTCCAAACCTAACTACAGGCATTCCGCAGCTGCTGCAATTTGAACTCTGGGCTTTTTTAATACTCGCTGAACTTCTGAATTAGGCCAATACGGTATGTAAACCCTCAAGGTGGGACGAATCAACATGTCCTTCAACATGCAGGTATCTCAAGCGGGGTATTGAAAATGGAACGGCTAATGTGTTGAGGCGAGCTGAATAAAAAAGACCGAGGCCCCTCGGACTTCGCAGCCATGAGTAGACTAGCCATCATATTGCGATTCTCAACTAATACCGAGGCAAAAAGCAAATGGAACAAAATTACGATAAATACCTAATCACCCCCCAGACACCACAAGAACAGAAAGGAACAGGCTCAAGCGGAAAGGTCTTCAGTCTCTGTCATTCCCAAACCTCTCCTCATCTAACTCTACCAAAAGATCAAAAATCACCTCACCACTCAAGCGACAAGGACCCGCCTACCACTCACCACCACCCACATCCTCCTCCTCGCCTTCCTCTCCCTCCCATCCCTCACAACCGCCACCTCCCTCATCTACCTCTACAACTCCCCCAACTGCACCAACACAACCGACATCAACACAGCCATGACCATCCAAGCCGGCACCAGCTGCCAGCCGCAGTCTAACGGGAGCACATCAATCGGCACCAGCTCAGAAAACTGCTGTCGGATGTCGCGGAAGGAGAGTACTTTGCAGGGATGGCAGACCAAATCGACATATTGCGAATGAGACAAGAACAGATTGAGGAGTACCATGCAGACATGCTGTTTGAGATACCAGACCCATTACAAGCAGATCTTGGGAACGAGAAGGATCGTGCACCCAAGACCGTTCGGTACATGATACGACACGTCCCGAGGACGGTGAGCTTCAGGTACCAGAAAGCGACGAGACAGTACATCGGCAAGCATGATCAACGAAAGCAGAACAGGGACAATCTCCCGGGGAAAATGCTGCAAGGATGTTTTTGTCGTTAGGTTGAAGAGAAGAAGAAGCCAGAATGCCAAGACTGGCTGGAAAATGGGGAAGGGGAAGAAGAGGAGGAGGCGGCCGGGCAGATGGAAGAATTGGAAGGAAATGTGTAAGATGTTGGCGCCGATGACAAGACGGTACGTCATCTAGATACAGCTTGCAGGTATCCATTGCACGTTCTGGGTTCCTCTTAATTCCATCTTGATTCTGATCTTGTTTTCTTTCTTCGCTCTGTCCTCATCTGCTGCTTGCTGCCTTTCCTTTTGCCATCATTCCCCTGCAATGCTTTCGCAACTAAGATAAGACTTATACTAACCTGTTTTGAACGCCGTAATAGTACTTTAAAATGTATAATAATAGGCCAGAAACAGTTTATTGAAATCTAATTTGATATATTTAAATTTATGGAAAGCCCTCAGCATCGAAACCAACATATAAATCGGATGTAGAAATGTCTGGACAAGTTAACCAGACGTCTCGAGCTAACAGACTTTCAAAGGGGGTGTCTAACAACCAAGGCTTGGGCAACGACAGCCGAAAAAGTCCCTGCCTCCTTTTCCATGTCAACAACTCTTTCCATTTCCACCATCATTATTCCGGTATTAACCGAACCACTCGCAACACAGAAGACTGGGTTTCTTCCTAGGAGCCGATCTCTACTCTACCTGTACACAAAGCACCGCCAGAAAAATGAACTTTTTCACTTTTTCCTTTCCTCCGCTGACACCGAAATAAGGAGATCCCTGCGTCAAATATTTCTGAACCAGCAAACAGCAACTTCTGGTTCTTTCACTTCCCTTTCACGCTCCGTTTGCTGCCTTTCTGCTCCCATGGTATTTCCTCGCGATGTTTCTTTCAACCGCTATAATAAGTCTTATAGTCCAATACTTCCAGGGTATCTTGTGACGAACCGTTACGAGCACAGGAGTATATCGCTGGGAATAGGAACAACGGTAGTAGTAGCCAAAAGGTACTGATCGATTGTGAAAGCTATTGCTTGCTGAAGAGCCAGAATAACGAAGGCCGGGAAGCGGCCTTCTTATATACTGGCCTTCGAGCCCGTCCCGTAGTCCCGCGATCKCGGGACTTCGGAACCCTGGGTTCGGGCCGCCTTTTATTGGTCAATTCATCTAGCTTACATAAGGGGTTTCTGATTGGATCATAACATATCTGTCTCTATCTACCATCTTGATTGCCTCATGAGGGCTTTCAGTCATCGGGATGGGCGACAGAGACACTTCGACATGCACCTGTACCGAACCAAACGACATAATAAGCATCTGAACCAGCATATTTGGAATGAGACCAGGCATTCCTTTCTGAATAAAGGGCATAAGCGTGGTTTAGAAACGCCTGAGGAAGGTGAGAAAGAGGTCTCGTGGTTACAGTTGAAGCTTTCAAAAGGTTCGTAGGTAGAGTAGGCTTCTGTCATGCAAAGTCGTTCAAATGTTGTGACTCGGGATTTTTTTTCCACGGGCGGGCATTGGCTTCACTAGAGTTTCATTCTCTTGAATAGTCGATACCGAACTTGTTGTCTTTCAAGAAGAGAGGATGGTGTCTTGCAGGAAGAGAGGATGGTATGATTCTGATATGTTGAAGAAAAATGTACATGCTCAATCTGCTAGAGCGAGACATCCGACAACGCTCTTCAGATCAGGGTTATGTGGCGCCGTTCTGAATCATCCCAGAGTGCCGGGTTCACGCCTTCCACATATCCTACCCGGCTGTACACCGGACCTCCGCCGCGGATGTGTTCCTTGAGAATAAGACCCGTGATGCCTTTGAAAAATTGTGAGTAGAAGATGCCTAGGCACACCAACTTGCCCTGAGGCAGACCAGGGGCATCTGGATAGAAACTACCAGCAGACACGCCATCCCTGAAAAAAAATAGTCGTTGAGGTCTTGCGGTGGAAGTTTTTAGATCTGAGTCCAGTTCAAAAAGGAGAGCACCCCTTAGCTCCAAAGCAGCGCCTTCTTTAAGAGCACCATAGTCATCGCTGTGCTTGGGCTGTCCTGTTATTCTCATAACTTTTAGCTCGTCCAACCACTTGTCCACTGGACCTGATGTCTTGCTGGCCGTCTTTCGGAAGAGTTCGGGAAATTCCAAATAATCATATCCTATCTCAGTAGGCTGGGAAGTCCAAGACCAACTGGGGGCAATATATGTGTAGACTGTGGTGTGCCATTCTTTGTCATCTATCAATGGAAACCAAAGCAATGCGGGTGGCAGATGGGAGCTCCATATCCCGGCGATATACTTGTCGTTAGGAAAGTATTTCTGGAAAGATCGCGCAATGCCAGAAAGAGCAATTAGCTTGTCGGTCTCCTTGGTCAAGGATCGAGCAGAATAGTCCCGGCATATTTTGAGCCAACTAGCACTCATCCTATCAAATAAGATGGAGCCTTCCGGGTTGTCTTTGGCCCATTCGCGCTCCCGCTCTAACTCGCCTCTCTCCATTGGGCCCATGATTTGATGCCAGGGCAGTTGAGTAGTTCCTTTGAGCTCGCAGCACTCCCATAGCAACTGGCGAAAGCCAAAGTGAACGATTCTGGTTGAGAGTTCTTTCTCCTGAAGCGCCCACGCACGGTATCGGAGGGGACTTAGCTTCTCCCACCTGTCTGCTGTTTCTGGACCGGAGAACAAGCCGTCATATTCGCCTTCCCATTTGTTCGGCCTGGATACAAGACGTACATCAACCGGCCCGTGATGACCATCGTTCGCGCTGATATTGATGAGTATGTCCTTGTCCGTTTGAGTCTTCTTAGACATTCGCAGTCCCCCTGTGCTATCCGCAGAGCTGAGAGCCGCGAGCGTGCAGTAAGACTGCGTATATACTTCCGCCATCGTTGAAGCTTCCCGGGCCCAATCACTCTCATTGTCTTGGATAATACACAGAGAATCAATCCAAAGATATCGGTGTCCCAACTTCCTTGTTAGAACAACTGCGTCTTGAAATGTCCTAGGAAGCTCAGCAAAAGAGATCCTCTCCATTCTGACGGAGAGGTTCGCCTGTGTCGTGGTAATAGGACGTTTCTCTGGCGGTCCCCAGCAGTGACTCAGAGTCATATAGTGTGGGACTAATCCTGCGTTATGAAACTGGCATGAAGCTGAGCGGACTAGTTTGATGTCGTCTTCAAAACCAGGCGATCTTCTGTTGAACGCCTCAAGATCCAGCAGCCTGGTTGGTAGGAAATCTTTAATGACCTTATTGCAACTTGTGTGATTTAGTCGGCAGTTGTCAATCCAGTCCTGCATGAGCAAGAGATCTGAGTCTTCGTCTGCTGCGGCAAGGGAGCGGTGACCTACACAATAGAAAACGGAGGTTAACATGGATAACAATTGCCTTGAACATGTAACAGCTTGAATGCGCGACTTACGCCATGAAGATGGAATTGGATGAACTTCACCTAGCCTGGCTTTAGCTTCTTTGAATTGGCCCCAGATCACGTCGTTGCCGTCCTTAAGCTTCATCAGTTTGCCTGTTTCTAACTGTAACAGAGTACGAAGATCAATAGAAACATCGATTTCGTCGTTCCAGCTATCTTCCACATAGTAATCCCCTAAGCACAGAATTTTGCATAGACCACACCCATTTTGTGCTTCCGCTCGCATATCCTCGTACGACTGCAGCGTGACAGAAATCTTCTCGCCATGCTCAAGTTCCCGAGTCCAAAACCATGCCGGGATGCTAGAGCAGACACCGCAGAGCTTCGTGGCCGTTTCGGAGTTTGAAGAAATGAAAACAGTCTCAGTGTTGGGGATTCCCAAGGATTCATCCTCAGGAGGCGTTGGTCTGGGTTCCATATCCCTAAGAGAATCTCCGCTGGGAAAACTACAGTTAGGAAAGGCTCTGGACAAAGGTATGTTGCCAGAACGGCTTCCGAAGAGCCTCTGGAACCAGAGGGGCTTGGTTGAAGCGAAAAGCGCGGATATCTGGATTTTTGTTTCCCGTTGGGGGCGTCGGAAGAGTATTGTTGTCGTGTCTCAGCAGAAGTCGCCTTGAGGATTCCGTGGGGATCAAAGTGGAGGTTGGGCTCTACAAGTAGGCTACAAAATGTGGGCTGCGCAAAGCAGACCAATAGGAAGTCACGGTCATCCAAGACAAATTGACGGGCAGCTGAATGACATGCCACCTGTTACCAAGCGGCAGTTACCACCCGCAGCCCAGCAAAATATGGTTGCATTGGATGGGTCGCCAATGGTTCTAGCCCGCAGCTGACGGACAGCTCTTGCCAGTTATACCTCGGAGCTATGATAGCTTGTTCGCTGTGCTTATCTCTTCCAGGTTGCTTCATCGTACTTTCCTACTTCAACCCATCGACATTTTCATTGGCTTGAGGTCTGCCGTGCAAAACGTAAAAGGAAAGCACACCCACCAACTGACGTGAACATGTTTTCCGACCTCTTCTCACATAGAATCATGTGATACACTCCAACCGTTGCTTCAGCTCAGTCTTCAAAGGACCTGCCTCCAAGGACGGAGTATGCGCATTGCCAACCATCGATCAAACCATCACTCCGTCCCTGTCCATCACCAGCCAGCATACTGCCGAAACCTCCCAAGCCACATCTAACCCATCACTTCCAGAAATAAGCTTGACATGTTACCAATCTCCAAGCAGCAACTGGAACAACATAATCCCCGCCTTTCTCTCCATCTCATAATTCTGCAACTACTAACATCTACACCACAAACCCTCGCTCTCCCAGCAACTCTTCCAGCTTTTCCAACCGCACGAAGACCTCACCGCGCTCATCCCCATCCCCATATTCTTCCTCACCCCCACCATCGCCCTCATCCTCTTGTCTGCCCAAATCCCATTTCCGTTTCCCCTTGCCAATTCCCCTCGTCTTCCCCCTCTCAACCCTCAACCTCCTCCCCCTACCCACCACCAACACCCTCCCATAAAGCCCCCCAGCCTCCTCCAAATCCCTCCGATCCCCCGTCCGATCGAACTGCTTTACCAGTGCCGTTCCCATGTTCGTTAGTGCCACAGCTACCTGAACCTGAACCCCCAGGGTATGGTTCTCTCCTTTGGCTTGTGCCTGAACTTGTAACGTATCCAAGGGCCACCCGACACTGGAATCCTCAGACGCTGTGAGTGCTGTGGGAAGCGAAGAAGCTAGTACTATAGCTATCTGCCCCAGAATGAGCACTTGTTCCAGCAGCGAAGTATCTTTCTCCCTGCTCTGTCCGTTCTGTGGATCTAACTTGGAGTAAGAAGAAAGGAGTGAGGTGGTTTGTTCATTGATGGAAGTCAGGAGTGCTAGCTGCCCCTGGTCTTGTCCAGGTTCGAATGGATCATTCTGCGAGGGATAGGGAACGGATCTCCTGTCGGGATCGAGGTTCAACGTGGGCGAGAGCAGACTCCGAGAAATTGATGATTTGTCAGGGGCATCGGGAGGAAGCTCAACCTCGGATACCACGATGGATCTCCTCTTCTGCTTCAGGGACTCCGTTGTTGTGGGGAAGGGGGTATGATAGAGAGTATATCCTGGCATAGACCCGGGATGGCTTGTGGTGACTGGGACATAGCGAGGTAGTCAGTATTACATAATAAATAGAGGTACGGTGGATGGGCGGCGGTTGTACTTACTGTAGGCCATTGTGCATACCTAGGTAGGTAATAAGGGAGATAGCTGGACGTAGTTGCTCAGTATGTCAGTAGTAAGCTACATGCTCCTGAATCAGTCAAAAACAGTTAAAAAGTATCTCAATATAAACTCTTCGCCATACACAAAGAAACAAAAAGGAAAAGAAAAAGAAAACATTTCCAGTTCTTAGCGAGGGTACGCACAATGTATCAACGTTGATCCATTCAATCTCTTCCCCTCCCTTACCCAACCTGACAAGCCATGAACACCATATGGCATGGCATCGCGCTTCCACAGCCTTACCACCCCCTTTGACACCTGAAAAGAACCCGAAAAGGAGAGACTCTGCAAGATCCAAGGCGTTAACCGTCTCAACTGTGTCAGCCCCATTACCATGGCAAGTAGTAGTGCGAGTGGCTTTAAAGGCTTCAAAAGTATCAAGTAGTAGCCGCATAGTAGGCCAATTTTGCAAAGCTCTGCAAAGTCCTAACAAGCTTCCCGTACATCCCCTCCACATCTCACTGACACTATCTCCGAAGCTGTACGGCAATAGCTCCAATAATAGTCAGCCACATGATAGCCACATGATAGCCACTCGTTGCCACTTGGCGGCGGCTACTGTCGTCCTTTTGGACGATTTGGGTAAGCCGATGACCCATTATAGTACTTTGTATTAGTGAGTGGAGATAATGAGGGGTAAAGGGGGAATGAAAGGGGTTACAGAGAAGGGGGGGGTGGGGGTGAAAAGGGGATAAGGCTGAGGCAGCTGAACGTTGGTGAACATTGCTGAGAGTTTTGTGGCCGCCGCTGCAATGGTAAGCCGACGTGCGAGGTGGGGATTGGTTGTACAAGACGCCGAAAGGGAAGTTATGGGATGTGGTGAAGGTGAGTGAGTCAAACGGCTTTCGGTATGGAGTTCGTTGACTTTGATTTTTGGGCTGGTCGTTTTGATATCTTCGACTCTTTTTTTCTCCCCCTTTTGACCGTAGGACTTGACTTTGACTTTGGCTCTGGAGGAGGAAAGCATCACTTGATGTTGGCCTCGCAAGATAGCTACAATCACATGCTAAAGTACCCGACCACCGGGCTTCGTAAAAGTACATCGTATTATTGTTTGGTAAACTGCTTTTGCAGTGTACGCTGTTGTTCATTATGTATACGGCAAGCGGGAAAAAGGCTTGCTGGCAGGTGAATCTTCTCAATCATGACCGTCCTTCTCATTCCCCCCTTCTTAACGCATCCTTCTCACATCCTCACCCTCATCATCGCCATCCCCTCACAACCCCCTAGCACCCTATTTCTTCCCCTTCCCCTTCTTCTTCCCCGCCGCCTCACTTCCACTCGCCCCCGGACTCGTCGCCCCACTGCCTCCCATACCACCCATCCCGCCCAACATATTCGCCAACCCACCCAGTCCCCCCATCCCTCCCATCCCGCCCATCCCCTGCAACAAACTCGCCATATCCGGCATTCCTCCTCCTCCCGCACCGCCCGCTCCCCCAGGCATACCCGGCATCCCCGGCATACCACCCGGCCCCATCTCCTTCATCATATCCTTCAAGAAATTCTCACTGACCCCGCCCCCCGTCATCGCAGGACTATAATACGGCAAAAGCTCACTCATCTTCCACCCCCTCGGCACCGCCGGCCTGGGCCACTTCTTTCCCTCCTCCAACATCTCCCTCGGCGGCGGGCCGGCGCCCCTAACCACGACCCTTAACGCCGGCGACTCATCCTTAATCGGATGTTTCTTCAAATGCTGCGCCACGAGGATATACAAGTGGTGTTTATTCTTCAGCTTTCCATTCTCTCCATGGAGGCGGATGAATTCTTTGAGATTGACTTTGACTCGGCCGGGGTTGGCCCAGTCCTTCGGGTGAAGCTTGCCCGCTTCCAAGACGACGGAGAGGCGCAGCTGCGCGCAGGCGTTGACGATTTCGGTCGCTAGCGGGTTGGCCACGGCGAGC
>RAOH01000736.1:0-13311 GCA_009804965.1 Neurospora sp. FGSC 26632
CGCAGGAGCGCGGTCTCGGCGTCCCTGACCGCAGGCTGCGACACATCGGTGGCCTTGAGCAGGCGAAGGATGCCGTCGACTTCGGAGGTGATGCGCGACATGGAGAGGGTGTTGATGGCCTTCTCGAGCCCTTCGCTGTGGGCGAGGAACCAGCCGGCGTCTTCTTGGCTTTGGGGCAGGTTCTTGACGGCTTCGGGGAACTTTTGGAGGGCGACGAGAATGCGGCTGGAGAGGTCGAGGGCGGACTTGGCGAACTCATCGATGGAGGTCTCTTGGAGCTCGTTGGCGACGGCGACGGTTTGGGTGCTGGTCCAGAGTTGGACTTGGCGGATGACGAAGGCCATGTCGGGTCTTTCGAGCAAGAGGCTACTGAGGCTGTCGCGAAGACCGTCGAGCTCCTTCTCGGCATCGGCGTGAAGCTGTTCGAGAGCGGAGGAACTGAAACCGGTAGGCAGGCGGGGCAGGCTCTCCTGCTTGGTGGCTAGAGTAGCAAACGTGTCGAGCCACTGCTGTAACTTGCTGCGGACATGATCATTGCTGGTCTCACCAAGCTTGCCGTGGACGTCAACCATGTAGACGGCGAACTTGAGGATCTGGACAAGCCAGCGCAGAACACGACCGTGGTTCGTCAAGCTCCTCTGAGACTGAATGGCCACCTCGCCGTCACGGCCGGATACCTCCTTGGCGAAAGTGATGGCCTGGGCGAGAGCACGTTCGGCCTCAGCCGTGCGCGAAAGGTACATGCGCTGCTTGAACATGACGTACAGAATACCCTCGAGGAAGCCAATAGAGCGATGGACAATCTCGCGGTTGAGATCGTCATTGTGCTCGAAGGTGGCCTGACGGAACTTGGGCGCTAAGTCAAGCATCTTGTGGTAGAAGTACTCGATGGCGTTGAGCTGCGGCTCGCTCAGGTGGGGTACAAGACCCGAGTGCACGAGCACGGCGTGAGCAGACTTTTGGCGGTCGAGGATGGTGGTGCCCAGGTTGCGACTAAAGCCCATTTCGCGAAGAGTCTTCAGGGTGTCGGTGTAGAGCTTGGTCTTTCTTGTCTTCAAGTGCGCCACGGTCTCCTTGTTTTCGTCAGTCAGGTGAGGGGGAGTCTCCTTGCGAAGCTCAGCCATCTCAGTGACCAACGAAGTGATGTACTCATCCAAGTTGCCGGGAATCTCAACGGCCGAAGCAGGCAGCGAGCCAAACTTGCCCATCATCTTGAGGACGCCGGGCAGGTTGGTGATTCTTGTCCACTGCTGCTGGCTCTCCAGAGCAGGAATGAGCTGCGAGACAAGCGCAATAGCCTCCTGATCAGCCTGGACAGCGTCCTTGCCGACGATGGCCACGAGGCTCTTGTGCTCTTCCTCAGGAAGACCTTGTTCAGTGATGCCGCTTACAGGCTGGGAAAGCACGCCGCGGAACTTCCTCACCAGCTTGAACAGCTTCTGATGAGACTTGCGCGCACTAGCCCTGAGCGCCTCGATGTTCTTGTCTCTCCACTTCGACAGCAGCAACACGTCCTTCATCTTCCTGTCCAAGGGAGTCCTACCGGCAGCGATAGATTCCTTGACCTTACGCTCGTACCTGGCGTGGTAGGTGATGAAGTTCTGGACAGCATCGCGGATGACACTCAGCTGAGGCTCATCGATCATCAACAGCTCCAACTGGTTCCTGAGTTGTCTCAACAGGTTCAAGCGAGAAGTGAACTGTCCCAGACTGGCAGTGTTGAAGTAGGATTCCAAAGCACCCAAGAGCTCGACGGCGTACACATACAGATCCTTGCCCTCCTGCAGCCACGAGCACGGCTGGAGGATGACGGCGCCATAGGCGATGAACCACCAGGACTTGGCGTCGTCGTGGCACTTCTTGGCTTCCGCGTCGAGTAGTCTCGACCAGCTGGACAGCTCGAGGCGGCGCCAGTCGCAGATGGTATCGCGCAGCTTCTCGTACAGGACGGTGGCCTTGTGCGCCTTGGTGGCCCAGCCGCCTTCGTGCCACTCGTACACGTGCGCGTAGAGTTTCTCCATGGGGGAGATGATGGCGGCGAGAGGATCGTCGATGGACATGTCGAGCACCTTGTCGCAAGCGATGACGACGTCGGCGAGGGTTTGATGGTGGCCGATTTCGTCGATGGTCTGGAGCTCCTGGAAGCGCTTCTTGAGGGCGGTGACGAGGGTGAGGGCCTTGCGGACCTCAACGAGGATGGAGTCGGTGTAGAAGTTGTAGTTGGTGGAGTCAACGTTGGCGCTGAAGGCCTTGATCTGGTCTTCGAAGGCGAGGATGGTGGCGGGCAGAAGCAATGCATCCATCTCGGGTTCGCCAGCGGCGGCGTTGCGCTCCGCACGGGCAATCCTGCGAGCAACTTGGGTAAGCAAGATGCGAATGCTCTGCTGGGGCTCCTGCGGCGAAAGGAAAATCTTCTCGTGAGCCTCGGCCAGCAAGATAGACAAGTCGCGGTTGCCACGAGGGATCTGATTCTTCTTTTTGGGCGCATCGGCATCTTGCTCCTCCTCATCATCGACATAGTCAGGGAACAGCTGATCGAACTCTTCCTGGTCAAACGCCTCTTCATCTTCAAGACTGCCCTTGAAGCGGAACAAGCTGTTCTTCTGCTCTTCGGCCTTGCGATCAGCATCCAGCTTCTTGCTCCACTCCTCATGGAAAGAAAAGAAGGACTCGTGGACAGCATGTCTGAGGTTCTCCGGCAAGCTGTCGATACCCTCAACGGCAATGATAGCCTGGACGAACGAGAGGAACTCCAGCGAGCGAAGAGGCAAGCTCTTGGCTTCGGCCTCCCAGACGGTGCCGCTAAGGAAGGGCGTAACCTTGACCATGCTCTTGAAATCGATTTCATCGGAGCTCTTGGCGGGAACGGCGCCCTGACCGAGCGAAAGACCAAGCTGCAGGCAACGCAAAAAGCTGACCAGCGGCATCGTCAAGTCCTGGTAGGCATTGAAGCGACCAATGAAGCGTCCAACAAGAGCAACGAGGTTCCTCTCAACGAGGGAAAGCTCTTCGGAAGCATCCCCGGCCTCAGTCGAGATGGAGCGCAGGTGCGAAGCAGCCACGTCATTCTGCACAAGGGCATTCAGGACATTGTTGAACTCTCCTTGCAAGCCGCGAAGCTCAGAGTCGCCAGGGCGGTAGATAGACTGAACAGCCGGCGGCTCGCCAAGACCAGCAACTTCCTCCATGAGGAGCTTGCAACGGAGACCGGCGCGCTGACCAGTGAAGGCGAGCTCAAAGGCCTCGAGAGCGGCGATCTGCTGCTGGAGGCTCTCGTAGATCTCGCGGTGCTCCTCCTGCTCGATCTCGGCGCGGTGTTGAGGATCGAAGATCTTGTCGGGAACAAAGAGCTTGATAGAGGCCAAAGAGAACTGGATCCAAGCGACGGAAGTGTATGCAGAGCGAGGCTGGAGACCCTTCTCGGCGGCAGCGAGGGCACGCAAAGCCTTGTAGAAGTGCCTCTCAAAGATGACAACGAGGTGCTGAGGCCACTGGGTGGTATCAACAGCTTGGTTGGTTCCCTGCTCAAGGAGAGAAGCGAGCTCAACCGCCTGTACATCGCCCATCTCATTCAAAAGACCCTGGAAGAAAGGCACAACGACACCCTTACAGGCATCGCCGTGAGCAGCTATCACCTCCTCCATCAGCTTCAGCAACAAACGCTCCGTCTTCTTCAGCGAATCCGTAGCCAGAGCATCCGATGACTTGGCCAGAATCTTGCCCATGATAGGCAACTCGGTCTCCAAAGAGTGCAACTCATGCATGCTCGCGGAAGAAGTGGCATCGTACTTGAGCAAGAGCGACCTAGACAGGGTGCCGGTCCAAGGACGCACCTCGCTATCTTGAGCAAGCAAGCAATCGACAAGTTGCAGCGGCGAAGACCTCGAAGCGCGGAGGCGCATCAGAGCAACAGTGGGAAGGTTGGAAAGCACGTCGATGTCGGACAGAGCGGGCAAGACGACCTCGCCGTCCTCGGCAACTTGGTGAAGAACAAGAGCCTGTCTGAGCGCCTCGAACGTGGAAGCAAAGAACGGCTCATGAGTCCAAGGGTGCTGACCAATTCTGGCCTCGAGGGTGGAAATCTCCGACTCGAGCTCCTTAACAAGCGCAGAGGCATCACCCCTTCCGCTGCGAACAACGGTATAAGCCCTAGCCATAGCTTCCTGAACGCTCCTGAGAGTAGGGATACTAGCATCAGCCTTCCAGCGCAGCGAGTCGAACCGATCGGCAAGTCTCTCCATCTCAATGACCTGCTTCAAGCACTCCTGATCAGCGACCGGCTCAGGACGCAGCTGGTTCCACAGCGCCTCCATACTGAGACCGGTGGAAAGCTTGAAGCCAACGACGAAGTCACGCTCGAGATACTCCAAGATGATAGCGAGCATCTTGCGATCTTCAGCCTCCTGGAGGACGGAGAGGGCCTTCCTAAGGAGGTTGAAGCCCTGCGTCAAGTGCGCCTGGAAACGGGCCTCCTCAAACTTGGCGTTAGGCACGATGAGCGCCTCGAAGGTGCGCTTCCAGAAGAGCATCAGACGCCTCAAGATGGCGCGACGCTCCTTCCAGGCTCTGGACTCGTTGATGGTCTCGCTCATGTAGGCCTTGAACAGCTTGAGCAGAGAGGCCAGGAAGCGGGCGGCGTTGGCGGTGGAGTCGCGAGAGAGCGAGGCGACCTTGTCGGCGATCCAGGACCGCTGGAGACGGTTGAGCTGGGACGGTTTGCTGACGTTGACATTGCTGAGCTGAGCCTCCATGGCGGACTGAGCGGATTGGATGTCGAGGTAGAGCTCGTAGCAGCCGGAGATCCAGGCGGCCAGACCCTCGCGATCCTGCTCGAGGAGAGGGATCATGGGAGAGTTGAGCAGAGGGTGGAGAGGCATGAGCATCTTGTTGGGGGCGGCACCGTACAGAGAGGCGACGGCTTGTCTGAGCGCACCGGCATCTTCAGCGCTGATATAGGACAGAAGCTGGGCAAGACGCTGACTGGCAGCAGGAGACTTGATCAAGCCGTTGGTTGAAGCCTGCATGAAAGCCTCGAGGAGTCTGGTATCACCAAGAGAGAGGACATCGAGTGCCAGACGAGCAAGGACATCCGCATTCTCCGCGCCGTTTAGGATTCTTGTGGCGGTGTGGAAGCGCTGCAGACTGCCATCAACAGGAGCGATAGTCTGATGTTCAGCCTTCTTGGCCTCCCATGGCGCACCCTCGAGGTAGATCTCGACGGAACGGTTCCTCATGGCACGCGAAAGCTCGCCGTAGCGGGGATCAACAGTGAGGAAGATTCTGAAGTCGGGATGGGGGGTCAAGTTGCGCGGCTCGCCACCAGGACCACTGTGCTCGTTAATGCTCAGCGAGCCATTGGGACGCTCGAGAAGGGAGTTGAGTCTATCAAGCACGGAAGCACTGCACAGGTTGGCGTTATCGAGGACCAACCAAGCGCCAGTCTCAACAGCCCGGACAATGACACCGTCGAGCCACTCGAAGCGGGGGTTCTCGAGAGTCAAAGGCTTGCGGAGCAACTCGGCGGTCTCGGAAAGGAGAGGGGCAAGTTCTCCGGCCTCAGGGAGGAGGGTCTCAATCATACGGAGAATATCAGGGTACTGGTGTTCGCCGGAAAGGGCCATGAGCGCACCCATGAGGTCAACAGCAGCAACAGGTACCGGCTCAGGAAGAGCCTGGAGGATCTGGTCTTGGAGGGCTTGCTTCATCTTAGCAAGGTTGGCCTGGACCTCTCTGTGAGGATCAGCCTGCTCGAAGCCACCGATAAGATCCATGGTATCGACATCAGCGTTGAGCGGGAAGATGACGAGAGACCTGCCAGCCATAGCAGCGACCTGGTTAAGCAGCGCTGACTTGCCGCTGCCGGAAGGACCAACGAGGATACAAGGAAGGTCCTGCTCGACGGCGATCAGGATGCTCTCGATCTCCTTGAGCCTGTGGATAGGGTCAATCGACGGGAATGGCGTCGGCTGCGACAGCTGGTTGCGCTGAAGAGTAGCAAGGCCAACCTGAGAGACATAAGAGTTGATGTCGTGGTAGAGGCTGTGGGACTCAGGCACACGCTGGAAGATCTCAGTGAACAGCTTGTCGACCTCCACGCGATCCCGCTCGGTTCTGAAACGTTGGCGGATAATCACATCGAGGAAATCATCCGGCTTCCTGCCGCTGAGAGCATTGTCAGATGTGAGGAGATCACCCCACCGCAGAGTATCACGCAGGTTGAACTCCCAAGGCGAGCCCTGAGCACCGAACAGACGGGTAGTGACGACCGCGTCGTCAAGCCTGGACATGAACTCGATGAGCTTCGTCTGTGTCTCACCACCGATCTTGTCGAACTTCTTGGCCGTGATGTAGAGCAAATCCTGCTTGGTGAAGACATCGGAGTACACCACGATGAAACGGTTGACAAACGAGCTGGGAAGACCCTTACGGCCACCACCCTGAGAGTGAGGGTTCTGAGCGGCAAAGAGCTTGAAGTCGGGATGGCGCTTGAAGACCTGGTCAAGTTCGGAAATGTAGACCTCGCCACGATGATCAAGACAGGCGTTGAGACCCTCGAGAACGGTCTGCGAAGCCAAGTTCATCTCATCGAGCAAGACCCACGAACCGTTCTGCATGGCCTCCAGGAAGGGAGCGTTCTTCCAGCAAAAGTTACCGGCTTCAGCACCCTCGACGGGGACATCGGTACCGAACAGATCCATCAGATCGGTCTGGTCAGACAAGTTGATTCTGGTCAAGGGTCTTCCGCAAGCACGAGCCAAAGCAGTGACAAGCGTAGTCTTGCCCACACCGGGGTTACCCTCAAGAAGAATGGGCTTGGTGCCTTGAAGGGCCCTGATGACGCGCATGGCGTTCATCTTGGTAGTAGGAACACCAAACTCCCGGCCAGAGTTGGGGTCCGCGCTAGGCAGCCTTTCGATGCTGAAGTCACCGATGGTGAGGGCTTGCTCGTCCATCTTGAGCTGCGGCTCCTGAAAGTAGTGATGAGCGAGATCAGAACCGCACAGTTCACTGAGCTTCTCGAGGCACTCCTGTCTCTGCATGTCCATCGTCCTGGGATCGACGGCGATCAACGCGGAGGGGTTGGCACCGATGGTATCAATGAAGACCATGGCGGCACCGTGAAGGAGAGCAACCTCGACAGAGGGGAAGTTGCAGATGTTCATAAACTGGACCCAAGCCAAGATGTCACGAACTGAGAGGGCAGTTGTAGACGACGACCTGAAAGTCTTGCCGAACCAGGACGAGAAGTTGACAATGATGCGAGAAATCGGCGTCTTGACACCCTTCAGGTTCTTCTTGTACTTAGCATCCAACTTGGAGACGACAATGTCATGGACATCCTCCTCATCGGTGAAAGCAGGAACCCAGATCTCGGTGAAACGGTTACGCAGAGCAGGCGACAGTTCCCTCTTGCCAAAGTCACCACCGGGGTTCATGGTAGCGAAGAACTGGAAGCCTTGAGCACCCACGACGAAGGAGTCAGTGACGCCCTTCTCCGCCAGCAGAAGAGTGCGAGCAGGCTCAAGAACGGAGTTCAATCTTTCCAGGACCGAGTCATCAGCCAGAGAGATTTCGTCAAGAAGGAAGTAGGTGCCCTCCCTCATGGCATGGACCAAACTACCGTCGCTCCACTCAAAGAGCGCCTTGCTTCGGGCAGCATCAGACTGAATCTTGGCCTTCAACTCCTCAGGCAGCTTAGCCAGGTCGTCGGCAGTAAGAGACTGATACCATGCCTGCATCTGGTCGATATCGCCCGTCTCCTGACCAAGGATAGCAGCAGCTTGCTCCAAGCTCCTCAGCAAGCCATCAAGGATGGCGCCCCTATTTCTCACAGGTCTCTGAGAACCAATCAGATCACCGGTCTCAGTGTTCTGATGAGCGTTGACAATATGCAGCTCCTTCTTGTCAAACTCGGCAAGCAGCTGGACGACAGTTGTCTTACCGCAACCAGTCTCACCAACCAACAGAACAGGCTCGTTGTTGACAATGGCGCGCTTAACCAGGACGTACAGACGACGCATGGCTCTCGTCCAAATCACACCCTGGCTGTTATTCTTGTTACCACCAGTACCGCGAAACTCGGGCGCAGTGTCACGGTCATAGAGCTGATCGGGGTCGATCTTGACCTTGAACACCTCCTCGATGACCTTCTTGACCTCCTCCCGCTCTTCAGGCTTACGGACACGCTCGGCGAGGAGCATGAAGCCGTGGTCGGCAATGTCTTGGCGGGTTTCAGCCGCTCTGAGCGCCCATCGGAAGAGATCTCTGAGCGTGGCGAAAGAATTCTTTTGCTCAAAGACACGGCTCTCCTGGCGGAGACGGGTAAGTTGCTTGTAGACTTGGACGATGCGGCGGCAGTCAGAGGGAGCAGTGTTGCGGCTGCGCTTCTGAAGGATGGTCTCCAACTCGCTTTCGGGGATATCGTCGTAGTGGAGCTCGAGGAAACGGTTGCGGAAGGCACGAGAAAGAACTTTTCTACCACCGTAGAGGCCGGGCGGGTTCTGGGTAGCGAAGAGGCAGAAGTTCTCCGCTGGCCTGACGATCTCTTGGGTTTCGGGAATGAGAAGCTCACGGTTGTCATCGAGCAGACGGTTGAGAGCCTCCAAGACATCGGTGGGTGCCAAGTTCAGTTCGTCGAGAACAATCCACGATCCTTCCCTCATGGCCTGAACCAAAATACCTTCCTGGAACTTGAGCTTTCCGTTGGAGTCCGAGACGTAGGTACCAAGGTACTCTTGCAAGTCGGTATGCTCGTGGTTGTTGATTCTCACAAACTTGTTGCCGGTATAGTTGGCGAGATACTCGATCATACTGGTTTTACCCGCAGAGGTAGGGCCCTGGATGAGAATGGGGTACCTGCGAGTAGACGTAGCTCTAACCAAGTTCAAGAGGTTTCTTTCGACATAAGGAGTGATGACATAGTCTGGGCGCTCGATTGGCGTTTCATTGCCCTGAAGCAACCAGTACTGGTGATCTTTGTTGGTGTTTTTGAAGTTGACGTAGTTTCTGCCATCCACAGGCCTCTTGGGAGGATTAGTCAAGATGGAAGCCTTCTTCAGCAGATGTTGCTGGATCAGCGGCATAACCGTTCTCTCTGATTCCTCGCTTAGCAAGGTTGTAAAGCCCATGCAGAAACCTTCATAAACAGCTCTTTCGAGGCCGTAAAAAGGAGCCACATCGTTGGTGTAAGTCAAAACGCGGGTTAAAGTACGCAAACTGAAATGCGGCACTTCGTTGGCCTGGTCGACCAGCAGTTTTGCTTCAGCTCGCTTCTTGATCTCAAGGTAGAGATCAGCAATGTCGTCGGACAAACGATCAATGCTGCTGTTATTTCCCTTAAGGTACGTTTTGATGATGGTGAGGAGATCCTTCTTGTCGCGATCAGGACTTTGGACATAAATCTCGGTGAAGCGCTATTTTTGGGTTAGCTGCTGTCATTGAACGAAGAGGAACAGGACGAACTCACAGATCTCAAACCCATGGGAAGATCTCTCTTGCCCACATCTGTGGCAGGGTTCATGGCACCAAACACTCGGAAGTTGGGATGCGCCTGGATTCTCTCAATCTCTCCCGTTTCCGAGAGCAGAAGAGAGGGATTGGTCTGGAACAAGCCGGCAATGCTTTCCAGGGTATCAGGAGAGGCCAAGTTGATCTCATCAAGCAGGACCCAGTCACCGTTTCTCGCCGCCTTGACAATCTTGCCCTCGACAAAGGCAAAGGCAAAGCCGCCAGGACCAGCCGCGACCTGTCTATCGAACTGATCGAGACTCTGCGAAAACAAGTCCCAGCGAGCCTGGAGATCCCGCAGGCGCTGAAGCTTGCTGGACTCGGTCTTCCGACGCTTGGCTGGGCCCTGCTCTTGGTTCTCCTCCGCAACCTCTGCTTCTACGGCTTTGGCTGCTTGCATGCTCTCGAATTTGGCGAGGATTTGCTCGAACATCTTGGGAGCCTTGCGCCACTCTTTCGAGACTTCTCTCCACCTGCCCTTGGCAAACTTCTTGTTGATGCCATCCAAGTAGGCCTTGTTCTTCTCGGCGGAGACACCAGTCCTCTCGAACAGGTCCTCAAACTCCTCCTTGATAGGCATGGCGAGGGTTTGTGCGCTGACAGGCTTGAAGCCACCCAAAAGATCACCAGCTTCACTTTGCTGGGACAAGTTGACGGCAACAAGTTGGTGACCGAGTGATTCCGCCAGCTGCTGAACCACGGTAGTCTTACCGATACCCGTCTCACCAACCAACAGAAGCGGCTCCTTGTGCCTTACAGCAACCGCAATCTGCTCCAGCAACCGTTTGGCGTGAGTGGTGGTGGCAAAAGGCCTCTTGTTCTTGGCCCCACGGCTGGTTTTCCTCCCCTTCGCAAACGAGACGCGGCCGATGGTGAGTCTTGACTGGTTATCCTCCAAGTCGGGAATGTAGCTCGTCAAGTAGTGCTCAACCCTCTCGGGAGAAAGATGCATCTCCTTCGCAATGACACCAATTAGAATATTACGCGCTTGAGTCTCCTTAACTCCACCAACGAAAACATCGGCCGCCTCGAGGAACATGCGGTCCCTAGTAGTGTCGGTAATAGGCTCCTCGCCAGTCTTGCAGCCGGAAGCACGGAGGATCTCATCTAGGCGCCCGCACCACTTGAGGAGATCTCTTGTGCCGAGTGGCCGCTCGAAGACCATGCGACCGAGCGACAGACGGGTCGAACCACTGGTGGCCGCCAGCAACGCATCGAAGACGGCCAACACACCCGGAACATACTTGTGAAGCAAGGGGTATCTGCTGTTGATAACGTCCTTCAAGTCTTGTTGAGGAAGGGCCTTGACGTGCGTAAGCTGCCAGAGGCGCAGACCGATCAAGCTGGGTAGGTTCTCCTTGTCATTCATGCCGAGCAGTGTCCGGACAGTAGCAAATATGCGGAAGCCTTCGGTGGCCTGTATGCTCTCACCTCGCCCAGGAATTAGAAGCTCTCCTCGCTCAATAAGGGGCAGCAATGTGCTCATGACTTCTGTTGGCGCGCGATCGAGATCCTCAATCAAGACCCATCTTCCCTCCTTGACCGCAGTGGTCAACACACCTGGGCGCCACGAGAAGGAACCGGGTTTCGAGTCGGTGGTATATAGTCCAAGCAGCATTTTCGCATCGGTTTGCTCGTTCAGGTGTAGGGTCACTAGTTCCTTCTGCTTGCCCAACTCGCGCGCAATCTCGTGGACCAGGGAGGTCTTGCCGGAACCAGAAAGGCCATGGAGGAGGATAGGGCCCGGTCGTTGCAGGCATCCAGTAAGGTTCTCGAGGTTGTCAACGGTCGTCGGGGTAAGGGCGAGGGTGGTGGGAGCAGTCACAGGGCCGAGGGGACGCGGGAGGACTGTGTTTCCATATTTGACAACTAGAGGAGTGAGGTTCTGTTCTGGGATGGTTGTGATGTTTGACTCGGCAGCACTAGTCTGGGATTTACTGCGAAAGCTCTGGATCTCTTCACGTCTAGTATCCTCGTGTAGGCTGAGGAAGGCATAGTCGGCTTCGCGGCCGTCGAGCACTGCGACAAGGCTGATATCTTTTGGTATGTGCTTTTCGAGGAGGGCTTCAAGCTTGACATCGGCGGCATTATGAAGCTGGCAGAAAATTCGGACAGCAAGGTATCGGACGGTGGGATTCTCGTGTGCGAACAGGGTCTGTATTTGGGATGGCTTTGACAGGCCGGCGTAGGTGCGCTTGTCAAAGTTGTTGAGCCTCCAGAGGGCTAGGAGGACAATTGGGAGGTCATCTGGGCGGATAGAGGCCAGGTCAAGGAACTCGAGAGGTTTGGGTTCTGAAGAGGCATCGTTGTTGTTGTTGTTGTTGTCACCACCAGAAAGTCCTCCTCGAAGATGCGACACGAGAAAGACGGACAGCGACGGGGCGAAGGGCAATATCCTTGCGAAAGCGGCAAGGACTCGAGTCTCGAGTTTCGGAGAAGACAGGATCCATCGGGCGCAAATGTCGGCGAAAACGGACTCGAAATGGGTAAAGATGCGGTCGGTGGCTGTCGAGACAAGAGCGACGCTGGCGATGGCGTCAAGGAATTTGGTCGATTGGTGATCCTGGATCATGAGCAGCAACTCTGGCGGCAAGAGGTCCAAGGTGGTCGCATCGCTAAGGAGCGACGCCCTCTGCTGGCTCACATCGATCACGGCCATGTTGGCTAGGGAAAAGCGACGAACGGGTTTGTCGTGAGTGTCGTCGTCGTCGTTGTTGTTGAAGACGTTGATGTTTTGTTTAGTGTCTTTTTTTTCTTCAACTTTTTTTGCCCATTGAACTTCGCTTCGTCCCGTTTGGAACTTTTTCCCACATGAAATTCCTTATCGCATTGAGCGATAGTGGGGTGCATGCTAGTGCTAGTGTACTGTGCTAGCCGCATGTAAGTCGGCGCGGCAGGCAAGGGAGCCGCTTTCTTCAAAGTGCGGGTGGGACGAACAGCGGCAGGGGCGCGTTTGGGAAGACAGGGGCCCATCTTTTTAGCGCGTCTTCAGTGGGCTTCAAGGTACAGAGGTACCTAATCCCTAGACTCGCGCGGGGCAGGCAGCTTGGGTTTTCCCCTCCAGCTGCAGCTCAGGTTAGCCAGCCGTCGCAAACTCAACTCGCACACCAAAACCACCAAGCTGCCAACTGCCAGCGGTGGGTCCCAGATTTCGCAGCACCCGGGAGCGAGCGACAACGTCCCCAAAAAAATATCTCCGTTTAGTTGTACGGTTCGGTACGATCCTCGAAGTCGATCGACGGCAAGCCTCCTCACCAAAAGAGAACCCAATCCGACCGCTCCTCCTCCGGTCCGAGTCCGACTCCCCTCTCCTTCCACAAACCCACCACCAACACACACCCATCAGCCAACAATGTCTCTCTCAGTTCGCTTCGCCGCGCAATGCGCCGCCCGCCAGCTCCGCGCATCCACCCGGGCCTCGAGCTACCTCCTCGTCCAGAAGCGCTTCGAGTCCACCGCCGCCCCTGCCGCCAACCCCAAGATCTCCGCCATTGTTGACCAGATCAGCACCCTGACTCTTCTCGAGACCTCGGAGCTTGTTTCCAGCCTCAAGGTACGCCCGGTTTAAAGACACGAGACGACCGGAGCCGGGAGCCGGGAACCGGGACACAACCCGGAGCATAGTTCGAAAGTTCCGGGTTATTGCGCCCCGACCCGGCCCGGCTCCGGACTTCTATACATACATACCCAAGTCACCCATTGGCACTAACACTCCCTCTCTTACACAAAACAGTCCCGCCTCAACATCCCCGATCTCCCCGTTGGCGGTTTCGCCGCTGCCGCCCCCGCCTCTGCCCCCGCCGC
>RAOH01000737.1:0-19005 GCA_009804965.1 Neurospora sp. FGSC 26632
TTTTTTTTTTTTTTTTTTTTTTTTTTTTTTTGGTTTTTTTTTTGGGGGGGTTGGGCTGACCATGTCCTCCACGTCACGATTGTGGGAGGTGGGAGGTGCCAACTCAAAAGACTCAAAAAGACTTGTTCTTCCACGGTCACGTGATGACCTGGCGTTCGGAGTTACCAGAGCCCAAAGACTTCCATAGGTACCTATGGCGTTGCCCAGCCTGAACTTCGTGGTACCCGAGTCTTGTGCTTCCAGGTGCAGACGTCTAGAATCTTGACTAGATGCATCGCTTGTAGGCTTGTGTGCTGGCTGAGCAGTCATTCTGGCCATCCATCATGACATTCCAGACATCTGTTCAGCTCTTTGCCTCCAGCAGTCCAGCTCGTAAATGCAGCATATCGGAGTTGATCATCAAGTTGAACAAACGCGAATAACCTTCGAGTTTGTACGTTGCGAGATGCAAGATGCAAGGAACAACCGTATTGTTCTCAGTGTCAGGGTCTCGCAGTTGATGCAGGCAGTCCGTTGCCATACTTCCATATAAGACACAATCATCACGGCCTTCCGTTCCAAACCCTTTTCAGTGTCTGAAACTCTTGACTTAGACACACACCTAAGCCGAAGCCTGTTTCCCTCGGGTTTTCCTTCGAACTCAATTTCGAAGCCTTTAAGACAGACACGATGCAGTTACCCTTCATATTTTCCGGGCTTCTTCCCGGCCTTCTTCTGTTTCCATCCTTCTGCTTGTCTCAAGATGTTCCGTTTGATGTGGATGGTGGTTTGGAAGGGTGAGTCGAACATCCCCTGCCCAACATTGTGCACTTCCCCAACAATTCCTTTGTTCCATGACACAAAACACCCAACGTCTCCCGACTTCCGCATCCCGAGACACACAGCACCTACTAACCACCACCCCTTTGTCTCACTGCCACAGATGCACCATAACAGACACAACCTACAACTCCGGCGGCACCATCTCCGTCGCCGGATGGACCATCAAAGTGCCCAAAAACACTCAAGTCGGTTTTCCCGCCGCCTGGGTTCCCTGGCGTGACTTTTGCGCCGACGTCGCTTTCATGCGCGGCTTCGAAGTCACCGTCATCGGCAACTCCATTCCTGTACACGGCCCAACAGCAGGCCAAATCTTCATCTCCCAATTTTCCACCTCCCTCGGCCGCGGCTTGATCTCCTCCATCTCCTACGACGGCACCATCACCCTCGCCTCCACCGGCGGCCCCAATCTAAAGCTCCGCATCAACGACCCCAACGCCGTTTACTCAGCCGGCTACACCTCCCACCCGTTTTGGACCGCCGACGACGAAAACCCCTCCATCTCTTCGTTCAGTGGGTTCCCCATGTGCGTCCCCCGCAACCCTTCGGACCCGCTCTGCCCGATGTCAAACCGGCCGACAGTGGCTGCTGGTACTGGTACTAGCCAACAGGGAACTTTTACTGCCCCGGACCCCATGGTCATGGCTCCGCTAGTCCCGGGAGATTTCGTCGAGTATGCGGGGGTATGGGTGGGAGGGGAAATGCTCGTCTACGAACTAGTAGCCACTAACACGCAAATCCTCACGCCGGCCTCCTTCCCGCCCTTCATCCGCATGGAAGACGTGCTCATCGGCGTCTTCTCCAGCAACCCCAACGCCGAAGTAGCGCAGACGCGATTTATAGGGTACACCTCCGCTGCCTCGGGCACGTCGAGCTTGTCAATTCATGCCGTTACCGGGTTCGATGTGTGCACGGGTAACATCACCACGCGCCCTGTAAGCGGTGGGTCGCTGATAGCCGGCCAGGTGAGGAATAAATTCCGTACGGGGATTACTTCGGTGGCGGGTGATGTGTATGCTAGGGAGTACGTCGTCTTGTCCACCTCTTCTCCCGTGAGGACGAGGAACGGGATCCTGGCGGGTCAATATGTCCAGCCGGTGACGGAGTGGATACAGCCGGAGCTGACTACGCCGGGACTGCCGCCGATTCCGAATGATTTTTCGGCGATGGAGCATCTGGTTAAGGGACTGGGAAAAGATGAGGAGGGACATGTTTGGGGTCCCCTTGACCCCTTCCCCCAAAGCGGCGTGACCGTTGGGCAGCCGGTGGTTAATGAATGCCCGCCGCCGCCGGCTGAACCAAGTCCTACGACGCCGGTTACTCCGCCGGCTGATGACCCGACGAATCCGCAACCGGAACCTACTACCGTCGTGCCTCCCCCTCCTACGACCACCACCTCAGCAACACCCACACCAACACCAACCAAAGACACCGTAAAGGTTGTCTCCGCCACTTGGATCAGCAGCGGGTCCGGTACCTTGACGGTAACCTGCACCTCCTCCAACACCAACAATACCCTCGTCGGGATGCTCCTCGACACGCCGGTGCAAATAGGACTGATGATGACTGCTTCCACCACAAGCCCGGGGACCTGGACGTTCTCCAGTGTGAAGATTAAACAAGTTACGAGCGTGACTTGTAGGAGTAAATTGGGAGGGTCGGCGACTGGACCGGTGGCGGGGAAGAAGAAGAGGAGGGGTTTACCGATGAGGAAGAAGAGGAATTGGGTAAGGTAAGGTAGATGGGAGCCGGAGCAGGAGGAAATCACCTCAAGAGTGGAAGGAAGAGAGAAAATGAGGTGGTGAGGGTTGGGGGTTGCGAAAATGGTCGTCGTAAAAATAAACCAAATATGGATAGTCTAGTCCAATACGGCTCGCTTTGGTTAGGTAGGTAGGAAAGGCCGTTACAAAACTGTGATACCTTAGGGATCGCAATAATTTGAAACCACATTGGCCAGCGTCATTCAGGGATTCTTCCATTCAGGAAATGCCTAGAAGTTAGGTTGAAAGGTATAATAAAGACGCTGGGATGCGTGATAAGAGTATACCCAAGGGGTAATGTACTGACCGTGATGTGTTCGGTCCTATTCTTGCGACCATTCGAGTTGTATGGTGAGAGCCTGGGAGGCAGGCGTTAGGTATCGAGGGTTGATCGCTCTAGGAATGCTAGAGGACTGGGAGTAACTTGTTTCTTTTTCATACAACATCCTACATCTGGCTGAGTTTCAGTGGCCTACATGTGTAGCTCTAACTGGAGAATGATCTGGTGACACCGTGACATGCCCCTTCAAGTTCCCTCATCCATCATCTCCTCTCTCATCCACATGGTCCTCCAATTCCCGGCCTTTGAATGCTCCGTATTGAAGCCCATATTCTCTTTATCTACTCCGACATCAGTAGTTCAAGCTCGTCTAATCGCTACGAGTTTCGACCACCAAGATACTCAAAACAACGATCCCACTCATCATCGTCGTAAACCACCACCTGGGTCTTCCATTGCGAGACGCTGACATTGCGAGCCTCCAGTGCTTCCTTGTCATCCTGGCCATGGGCCTACGGCGCCAAGCCAGAGAAAACATGAACGTCAACAGGCACCTGACCCTGAATCGCCGCTTCGCTCGCAAAATACATGCCTTCGGCGTCGTACCAAGAGAGCCGTATCCTCGGGTGCTCGCTCGAGTTGGGGTGGAATGCGACATAGCTGGAGACGTCGTCATTCTCAAAGTAAACCCAATTCCAGAGACCGCTGTCTCTGGGTATGCCGGGAGGCGGCAGGTTGTGCAATGACAGATGGCGTGCCCAGAAACGGTTAATCCACAGCTGATCCTCAGAAGCGCCATATCGGAGCGGATCTTCTATGGGGCATAGGCGGGCCGCGGCCAGAAAGCACGACTGCTGCGCCGTCGTTGTTGTTGTTGGAAACCGTCATCGCCGCTTGGCCCTCAATGTCGCTGTCACTTTCGCTCTCGCTCTCGCTGTCACTTCCACTCTCCATGTCGCCAAGCTCAGATGAATCGTCCTCAAACGCTGGCGCAGGCACCTAACCCAACGCCGATCCCGTTCCCGCCGCCGTCGTCGCCGCTTTCTCCCTCTCCGCCTTCTCCTTATCCGCCTTGACCTTCCCGCTCCAATCGGTCCATCCAGCGCTAAGATCCCGCTTGCCCGCACACGTCGAGCAGCTCGCAGTCAACTTCAATTTATCCGTCGCCAAGTGAGTATAATACCCCTTCTCGGCCCTAGTCGGCTTGCCCTTGCAGAAGGAGCAGTGAGCATCGGGTAGGTTGGCGATAAAGTCACCTGTGTTGCGCATGGCGCGGAACACATCTAGCGCAAAGGCGGGGACCTCGTCGAGGAAGGCGTTGAAGTGCTCGTTTTGCAGGAAATAAAAGCGGGCGGCGTGGATGAAGGATAAGAATGTGGCGCGGATGCGAGGCGTGGTGTGCGAGGTGTCGGAGAGGGGAACCTCGTTGTAGACGAGGCGGATGGCTTCGAAGAGTTCGGGGAGCCAGTCGGGGGAGACGCCGTTGCCGTCTGACGCAGAAGAGCCAGAGTCGTAGTTGAGTTGGAGGGGGGCGATTTTGGCGTCGAATTCGGCGGTCAAGGTGTCCAGGGCGATTTTGGTGAGGGAGGAGAGGGCGAAGTAGTCGCTGACTGTGTAAACCTCGAAGCAGGAGACGAAGTTGGTCTTGGAGGGGGGAGAGAGGGCGGGGATATCGCAAATACCGGTGTAGATGTACCGGATAAGAATATCGATGGCTTGGGGCTCAAAGTTCTCGATATTGACAATGCCGGATTTAGCCTCTTCGAAGTTGCCGGTGAGTGCCTTTTCGAACCAGATGCTGCGCGAGCAGAGGATGTTCTTGTGCAGGCTCCATGTTCTGTCGCCGCACCTGACGGTGACATCTGAGAATAGGCCGCTCTCGAAGAGCCTGGGGCAGTATTAGCAGGTTTATTTTGGGAAGTCGCAGCGCCATCATGGACGGCGACATGGAAGGTAATGGGCCCGCGGGGCGAGGGTGACGACGGGTGCACTTACTTTTCGTCGGAGGACAAAAACCGCTTGTCCATGGTGTACGATTGCGCCTGAAGGATCGAATGTGTCGAAAAGTCAACGATGGATGTCGAGGAGAGAAAGCATCCAGTGGTTGATGAGGGCTGATAAAGGAAAGAGGAAAGAGGAGTGAGATCACCAGACGGCCGACGCGATAAAATACCGTAACAAAGGTGGGGCTGCCCATTCACAGACGGTTGTATCTTACACGGGATTACGTATTATTCAGGTTCATCCCCTCCACCTCTTCTTCACCTCCCTCCTAACCTCCCTCTTCATATCCCTCATAAACTCCTTCTTCCACTCCCTTCCCATGCCGACTATTCTAACCTTGAAGGTACAAGCTCTCACAACCTTCTCCACCTCTTCCAGTTCCCAGTCATTTCCCATCATCCTCAACACCTTTTTGACGTGCCTCTCCTTTTCAACAGCAACAGGACACACCTCCCTCGCCACATCCCCCATAAACCGTTTCCGCAACTTATCCCCCTTGCCCAACCCATAAATTACCTCCGCCATCTCCTCAAATACATGGTCCTGTTTGTGTATCACAACCAGCTTCGCCAGCCGCTCATAATGCACCACCACCACCTTCTCCCTCAATTTTGTAATATCATACTTATCAGCCACCACATACACCCTCATCAAATGCAGCAACAGTCCCGCAATCTGCCGCTCCTCCTCCGCTGTAAACCTCATAGTGATGAGGTCTTTATACGCCAGCTGCGTCTCCAGCTCCTCGTCGCCCTCTAGCTGGTACAGCGAGTGTCCGTAGCACCACCGTATTGCAGACACTAAAGCGTCGGGGTCGTCATCGTGGAGAGTGATTGTATGGTCTGGGTCAGATGACTCGCAGAAGGGGAGGGTAAAAGCGGAGGCGAAGAAGGGAGAGTGGAGGGAGAGGATGAGGCGGTGGACGGGGAGATGACACTTGTCGTCGCCGTTATGATCACCGTATTCAATGATGGCATCAGAGTACAGAGGTGAGTTGAAATAGGCTGTAAAGTCGAGATTGGACATTGTGAGAGTGTTTGTTCGTGGCTCGGGGGCTGTTTTCATCTTGTTGCTAGGATGACCTACAGGACCGGACTGGACCAGACCACCGAGACGGGGCCGGGGGTGTCTTCATCTTAAGGGCCGGGAGAGCACAATGCGCCATGTCGAGCAATGCCCTTTGTTCTTGCCATGTTGACGGGCAATGGTCGTTGAACGCCTTTCTTTGTTCGTGACAAGATTTCGAAGTAAGCCAAAAAGAACAAGGTGCTGAGTCTCGACTTTTGGTTCGACGAGAGGCAGACCAAAGGACCGCCGGGGAGGGGAAGGGAGAAAGGGAACGCCACGGTCGAGGGGACGTCGGATTGCAAGAACATTGTATAGACATCAACATATCTCTATCGTAAACTCGGGTATCCAGATTTTCCACACCATTTTGCACCTTCCCATCACTCATTCCTTCCACTCATACCCTCACCTTCCAAACCCGTTCCTTTTTCCTGCCCCAGCGGAGGGTTCCGTCCCTGAACCCGGCCCCTCTCCCCGTATTATACCCGGGGTAGTGATAAGGTTTACCCAAAGGAATGGAATATTCTATCGGAAAGCTGGGACATTCTTAAGCGAAGCGATCAGCATACCAGAAAACAATGTACATTGGAATGTACCAAACGCTACTGATAGGGGAATCTCTAGATTACCCTACCTTTCTGTATTCTAGCTTAGATTAGCTGTGACAGCCCAGATTAGCTGGGCTGTCATGGAGGCTTCCATGCCCAGTCTGGACTTCCAGACTGCAGTGCTCGAACCACATAGTGGTTCGTGCTCTGGTTCTCGCACAGCAAATCCTTTCTGTGCAGACGGCTGGCTGGGACAGCCTCCTCCTCCCTTTTACATCATCCTTCTTTTTTACTATGACTTCCAGTATGGCTTCACTCTGTTGCTCCTGACCGTACTGAAGTCTATTTCTGTTATTCCCGTATCAGCTGCCTACATCCCTAGCCAAACAGAATTAGGACCGCCTCTCTAGAACTAGAATAGTCGACCCAGCTTTCAATAACCTATTTTCGAACGGGAAGCCTCCTCCTACAATCGCTCTATTTAAGCAGCTCCCAGTCTATACTACTTCCGATACACTCAAATGGGCAATATATCTTCTCGTCTTAGAAAACCCCGGTTAACGTCCACCTATATACATCGGTAGCGGTACGAATAAAGTTCATGGTGTTGGAGCCCGCTTTGCAGACTATAAGAAATCATGTAGACACTCAATAATACTGTGCTGCTACAACACCTCGACGACAGGACTGATGCTAGAAAAACCAAATAGGCGGCAGGGAGGCTCCAAGGAGGGAAGGTGCACGAGCTTGGAAGTACGTCTAGTAGAGAGATCTGCGAGTGTCTTGAAACATGTTAGGACAACAATATCCTCCATTTCCTGCCCGAGTAATGACCTCTCACGGTCTATTCGAGGTCTTCGATGTTCCAAGATTTCGCAAAAATTCCCATTTCCTGCATTTTTCAGCATCATTCCTTGTCCGTTTCTTCCCAACTAACTCTTGGCCTTTCCTCGACCAGTAGACCAAAACGCAACCAGCCAGCCCCTCCCTCCCACCTCGTTACCCTCATCCTTCACCCTCACCTCCTATAATGCTGCGTAAAATCATACCTAACCCCCATCATCCCCAAAAGCACCTCCTTCACCCCTTCCTCATCCCCTTTAACCTTCCTCAACACCCCCAAAAACTCATCCCCTTCCAACTCAACCTGCCCACTCACCCTCCTAAAGTTCTCCTGACTCAACGGGTTAATAATCGTCTTCCACTTCTCCATCCTCTTCTCACTATACAATTCCAAAATCTCCTCCTCATCCGCCTTCCCATCCCAGATCCCCGCTAGACAATCGTACAGCCCGCCGACGTCGACGAACCCGCCTGTGATGCCCAGCCCGCCCCAAGGGTTGCAGAGGTGGGCGGCGTCTGCTACCAGCAGCACACGGCCGACGCGGAAGGAGGGCGCGCAGCGTTGGTGCATGCGGTAGGGGGAGAGGGTGAGGAGTTGGTATTGGTCTGGGGTGGGAGAGCCAGGGAGCATGGATTGGAATTTGAAGGGTTGGCGGGAGAGGTATTGGGCGCGGGTGAGGTTGGGGACTTCGGCGTAGGTGACGCGGTAGAGGGCGGGGTGGGAGGGGGTGGAGGGGGCTATGCGGGCTGCCATCTGTGTTTTTTTGCGGTGTGGTGGTTAGTAACTAGAAGGAAGAGGGTGATGGGGGGAGGCCGGGAGGAATACGTACGAAAAAGTTCTCGGGATCGATGATGAAGTTGGCATCGGACCAGCCGAACTTGTCGAAGTCGTAGTAGGTCTGTTCAGTCAGTCAGTCATCACTTGCTCCTTCTTTATTTACACCTCAACTTTCATTCCCTTGTTCCTTTATCAAGGAATCCTTCTGGGCAGTAACGGGTTTCAGACTCACATTGGTAGCAATAATCGTCCTATCCCACGTAAACCCCGGAAACTCATCCCCAAACAACCCCTTCCTAACCGCACTATTCGCTCCATCCGCTCCCACCACAATGCATCCCTCCCCACCGACCTTCTTCCGTTCTTTTACCACTTCTCCATCCTCACCAGTAGTAACCTCAACCTCAACCCAAGCCCCCTTTTCTCCCCTCTTGACCTTCCCATCACCCTCCTCATTACCTCCCAAACCCGTATGCCCTACCCCCACAACCTTATGCCTCCACAAAACCTCCACCCCGCGCTCCACACACTCCTCAAGCATCAACTTTAACAAATCCTGCAACACAAGACAATGCGTCCTCATATCATGCTTTTTCTCCTTTTCCCCCTCCCCCTCCTCACCCTCAGTCCCCAACCCCCAACCCCCCACCGGAACCCCCTCCAGCCCTTTTAGAGACACATCCCTCAACCCCCGCATATCAAACCCCCCCACCTCTTCAAAACTCCCCGGCTTCCGCCAAGTCATAGTCGACACCACCAACCCCCGCTCCCTAATCTTCTCGATGATCCCGGCGCGGATGAATTCGGGGATGCATGGCGTACCGTAGTGGGCGGCGCGCGGTTGAGAGTCGAGTTCATGGGAAGTTTCGAGGATGGTGATGGGGATTGGGTTCGGTCGGTGTTTGGAGAGGAGGAGGGCGAGGAGGAGGCCGGAGGGGCCGGCGCCTGTTATTAGGACCTGTAATTGTCATTGGGGTATGGTTAGAGGTAGTCAAGGTCTCAAGGAAGGGGAGGAGGTGGGGTTGGGGTGGTCGACTGGAGTCGGAGTGGCGGTCGACTTACCCTTTTGAAGGGACGGGGTTGTTGTTGTTGTTGTTGTTGTTGTTGTTGTTGTTGTTGTTGTTGTTGTTGTTGTTGTTGTTGTTGTTGTTGTTGTTGTTGTTGTTGTTGTTGTTGTTGTTGTTGTTGTTGTTGGTCGGTCATGATGTTTCGTTTCGGTCTTTGCTGGTTTTGTCTCAGGCATTCATTTCACATGAGACAAGAAGTTTAGTTGTACCGTGCCGCCCAGTTGGATTTGGGAATGCAATCGTTGTTATATCATCCTCCTCCGATTCTCCCACGAGGTGCTTCCCCGCACCGGGGACCGGAAGCCACGAGGTCGGAGGGTAGCATCGCCTATGCGGGGAAGTCTTGTCTGCTCAAGTCTATAGGTCAATGGCCTTCGGCAGCTTCGTTAGTTTCGGTAGCTTCTTCTGTCTACCGTGTTTTGCTCAGATAGTTCAGATGGTCGAGTCTCGGGTCGCGTGACAAACCTCGGCGTGCCGAAGATTGGGGATCCGATGCGGGGAGAGGGGCCGGCAATGGTGATTTGAAAAGGAATTCCGCAACGATTGATTTGAATAAAATCAACAATACCACATCATCACCATCATCACCAAGTGCCTGCCCACTTCAGGCCATGTCTGCAGCCAGAGTGACTGTTGACAAGTGGCAGGTGTCGATGCTTGAAGATGTGTAGCGCTCGAAGTGCACGAACGAGATCAAGCAAAAATTTACAAGCGAAGAAAAGAAAAGGCGCCCTGTGTGCCGATAATAACGACGGGAAGGAGCAGGTACCTTAGCGGAGGCCGAGGGAGGGAAGGTGCAGAATACGTACATGTTGTACCGCTTTCGTCCTTCCGGCTTGGCGTCCAGCTTCCATTCCGGATCCCCTATGATCCACTTTTACCGGACTTCCGGCACAAGCCACCGGACCCGTCGTGGCACGGAATCCGGTCCCTCGGTTCCGTGGTCCTTGTTTCCCTCGGACTGCCCGTCTCCCGGTCTCAAGCGACCGAGCCACCGAAAGTACCAAGCTACGGTCCGGACCGCCGATCCTGCTTCTTTGACGGACGGCTCCCCTTTGACACATTCAGCTCCCCTTCTGCACTTTCACCGTCGGCATGGCCGACCACCGCATCAGATTCACAGATCTCGATTCACGAACCGCCAGGCCGGTAGCAACCGCATTTTCCAACCGAACCGAAACAGTTCGCTTCCGCTTCGCTTGCCGGCGGAGTCCGGACAATTTGTTAGTCTTGTCATCGAACGGCATGACTCGAGCATGGCCGCAAAATTCGCGGGAAACTCGAGAGAAATGCCATTTCGCTTCGTCGGTTTCGTCTAGTCCGTCCCGTTCTAGTCCGTTCCTTTGGGTCCCTCGGGCTATTGTGTAGTAAAGTGTGGTAACCCTGACCCTGTTGCAGTAGTTCGTTGAACCACGATAGTCCTTGTTCTTCGGGCTTGGCTTGCCTTTGGCTCTTGTGGGCTGGCTGGCTACATACCCTCTGCCCTACCTATTAGGTGTCCCTATTTGAAGAAATGGTACATTTGAAGCTTTTTGGATTCCCCGTAAACGGTAGGTGGTCGGACGGACTTCGGGGATCCGCACTCAGTGTTTTCAATCTTCGGGTTTTAGTGCCCGTTTTGTGTCCTTTCCGATCTTTGGGATATGCACCCCTTCGGAGTTTTGAAGCTTTATCTTCTGTCCCGGTCCTTGCTTGATCTTGAGGCTCCTTTAGGGGTCATGGCACGCTTGGCAGGAAAATCATCGGAAATGCCGCCACTTGGAATGGCTTCCGCGAGCAAGGGAACGCCGTCGACCATGGGTTGAGTAGGTGTAACTTAGAATGCGTTGCGCCGACTGGTTGTGACTGGTAGCCGACCGACCGGTCAAGCGCAATCTGGTGCAACTTCAACGTCGAAGCACAGGTTGGGATACCCGGCCTTATATTAGTAACATTGCAAGTGCGGCTCTTAATACAGTCTTCCAGGTAATATTTACAGTAGGCGGCGTCCTTAGCCGGATCGCGATCCTATTAGTGACTTTTCTTCGACAGCCACTGGTGATGCGGTTACTGGTCCGGACAAACGACTCACGTGCCCCAACCTTCCAGTCGGATGCTGCGATTCAGTGCCATTGACCCGCTCAGGGGCTGTTGTTCGAAAGTCTGGAATGTCTGGGAGTCTGCTAGGAGTCTGAAACAGGAGAGAGACCGACGGAGTTCGGACTTGGGTTGTTGGATTGGTAGGATGAGGGCACTGAGGTAACTATCAAACCTTAGTGAACTCGAACACACCGAAAAGAAAAGTGTCAGAACTGGCTGGATATGAACCTCCTGTCTTTCCTGAACGCGGTGCCGGGTACATAGGCTGGAAACGTGGTCGAATAGTGGACTTGACGTCATTTGTCATGGCTTCAACAAGATGAAATTACATGGCAAGATCGGTGAAAGGGAACTAGACGATAGTCCGATCATAACCGGCCACGCTGACGCAAGTTACGAAACACGGAATCGCTCCCACGGGCCCGAATGCCCGTGACTAACGGCAGCGAAGGAAAAAACTGCCACATACGCGCCTAGATGGCATATCACGATTGCGACACGATCGCGACACGAAGTATGTATGTATGGAGTCAATGGTGGATTCTGTCTTACTTTCCACCAACACCAAAATCAAGCATTGCCGTTCGATAGTTTACGACGGTTCCACTGTTCGTCGGGAGGAGTGGATTTCGAGAATCCGTACCTGCATCCGATCCGCCGGCCAATTCCGCATTTGCAGTGCGACTGCGACGGCGTCCGCTGTTCATCCCCACTTCTGCCGTTTTTCGGCTTTCTTTCGGCCGTGAGAGGCTGAGATTCCGAGACTCTGCGCAGCGCCGCGGAAATACCATCGATTTGCAGAACTTTCTTTTTGGTTGTCGTGCCTTTAGCCAATGAGACAGCTAAAGAGGGCAATGGGACGGCAGCAAAACGGCAGTGGCTGACACCCAGTGAGCGCCACACCCGTTATCCGGCAGGCAGACATCCGGTGCCCGCAACTCACGACACCAACGACAGTTTGACACCAATCGTTGTTGCTGGCCGGCTAGTGACGGTGGCGGCGATCATTTAGTGTAAAATTCTTGCCCTTCTTCCATCTTCCAGCACTTGGTTCCCGACCGTAGCTGCCGTCTCTTGATCATCAATTTGATCCCGGGCCCTGCCCTTCCCGTTTCCGCCCTGAATTCGAAGCGATGCGACACTTAAAGCCCTCCATTATCCATGTGGTCCATGCTGGTCTGTCATTGACGAAATTGTTAGGTGTCGAAGAGCGAAAAGCTGGAAAGTGATCGACACTCGTGCATCATGTTTCTGGCTGATGGGAAAAAAGCAAAAGCAAAACTAGGTAACAGGGACTTCCAAGAACGTGAAGGATTTGCGTCTTTGCGATTCGAGATTATCAGCCCTGGCGATTCTTCCCCTGGATAACCTGGAGCTCTTCCCTGGCATCCCAGTGTCCCTGGGGTTCGGTTCAGGGGACTGATCATGAACTCCCCATCTGGCAGGCATTGCACGGAAGATTGAGGGTTCATAGGAGCCACTTGAACCACTTGAACCACTTGAACCACTTGAACCACTGAGTGCGAGTGCGTGCCTGGCACTACCGAGCAAAACTAGCATTCAAGCGGCGGAAGATCGACGAACAGGAAGCTTATCGCGCCTGGATTTACCAGGTCACGTGGGGGGGTTTTGCGCTTGGTGTACCTGGCGAGACTCACTGAATCGAACAAATGCAAATTTCTTGGCCACGTGTAGTTGGAAAAAACTCCGGAACTCCGGCATAGTCAGTAGAGAATCATGGAAGTCTGGTGGATGGATAACTGCCGGCAACTCGTTTTCCTTTTTCCGAGCCGCAAAAGTTTCCGTTCGGTATTTGCATCACGGATCACGGTGACGAGGACTCGGTACCATGTTTTGGTCATCTCGAAAGCCACCGAGCAACAACCGAGAATATGTACCCACGCAGTGACCTTTCCTGCCTGGCCCTGCCACTGAATGGATAGTCATCGTCGGCTGAAGTTCGTCGTCGTTTGTTGTTGTTGTTGTTGTTGTTGTTGTTGTTGTTGTTGTTGTTGTTGTTGTTGTTGTTGTTGTTGTTGTTGTTGTTGTTGTTGTTGTTGTTGTTGTTGTTGTTGTTGTTGTTGTTGTTGTTGTTGTTGTTGTCTGCACGNGGACCGCATTGTTACCACCGTTGTTGTTGTTGTTGTTGTTGTTGTTGTTGTTGTTGTTGTTGTTGTTGTTGTTGTTGTTGTTGTTGTTGTTGTTGTTGTTGTTGTTGTTGTTGTTGTTGTTGTTGTTGTTGTCTGCACGTCCTAGGGCATACCGACACCGTGAAAGCCGCGAGAAGAGACGGAAAATGTGGATTCGGCAACGAAATGGGAGAAAGGGTTTCATGTTGATGGACAGCTCCAACAGCGGACTAGTGGCAGCTAGGGAGGCTGAAAACGGCTCTTGTAAACCTTTAGGGGAGAACATGGGGAGAGAAAAGAATCAAAAGCTATTTCCAAAACTCTTTTCACTGTGTCCATTGGTCGTCGGCCCGCAAGGTTTCCGTTTCTGCCCGGGCAGCCGTTCAACCACTGAGAAGACTCGCTATCCGTAGGCGAGTGCGACGTGCATGACTCGGGAGCTCGGTTAAATGGCGAAAAGGAATGTCTGAAACGGGGAGAGATGAGCGGGAGCACTGCCCAGAGCAGCGATGGCGACGCTGACAGTTTGTAAAGTCAGTAAGCAGTGGGCACATGCAGTGTCAAGGAAAAGAGGGGCGGATGTGAGAGCGAGCAGAGAGCTGAGGGCAGCGAGGGAAGATATTCCCATCGGCCAAAAGTTGCCAAGGTAAAACCTCGGTTATGGCCGGCTTACGTTGTGTTTCTTTTTTAAACTTGGTGGACTGTGGAGGTCGGTGATGGGAACTCCACCTCTGTTGTTTTGGTGTCGTTAAGGTTGGCAGGTGCCTGGTGGTGCCTGCCTGCCACGAGGGAAGCGAAGAAGGGATCGCGATCAATGACTGTGCTAACGGGAGCAATTTGTGAGCAGACCTGGGATGTTAGTGCCATGGTCCCGCCTAAACTCGGTGAAACCTGTAGTCCCAGACGCTGCCAGTCCGCCAGATGAGCGAAAGGTTTCATTCGGGCAACTGCCATATTAATCATTTGCCGATGAAGCCTATAAAGGGTATTGTGTGAAGTGCACGCGGAAGCACGAGAGTTCGCCCCGGTTAAATAATAACGTTGGTTTTGGGACAGTTCTGAACGGCGAGTCGGCGACCAAACGATACCCAAGACAGCCCAGAACTTTCCCCGGGACCTGGTTGCATACGAAAATCTTGCCTCTTCTATGCATGGAAATGGAACATCACACGAGGGACAAAGCCATCGAGGCCATCCCGTCGAGGGTGTGTTGTGTGGGAGAGTGGGTGGCTGCAACGGATGGCAACGGTCGGACGGAGTTGACCGGGGGTCGACTCGGGGGCCAAAAGCAAAGAAGGGGTGCCCTCGGTAGTCACCTGCATAATGCCGACATTATCACGATACCACATACCTAACACGGATTCTGATGATATGAAATTGCTAGAAGATAAGGTAGCTCGAGAGAATCTGCAATTACGGCTACCAATGCTGTGATAACGTCGCAGTGTCGTACTCGTATCGATAGGGCTTGGTATGATAATCAGGGCTTAGTTTATTAGGGCTCAGGCCCCACAACCCCCAAACCACGAGTTGGGATTCCATGCCGTGGTTGGTAGAGGACTACACAGTAATCGTGGAGAGAAACGTGGCTCACCCTAGCTGCGGATGCTTGGCGCCGAATATTTTAGCGTCCTTGTTGGGAAGAGAGCGTGTGAAAGTGCTTGGTTGTGATTTGGTGTTGATGACCGGGAACGGTGATGATCAGTGGCACAGACCAAGACGGGAATTGATGCAAAATGACCGAGAAACCAAACTGCCGGTACGAACTCCAAGACTCCAAGAAAAAGGGGTCTGAGACCTCTTGTGAGACCTCAAAGTGTTCTGTTGCATCCGACGCTGTGGTTGAAACCATCCATGGACTTGCCGTTCGCTTGTGTTGCCCTATCTGTGCACACGCATCGGCACATACACAGCAGATGACAGAGAGACGGGATGGTTGTTCAGGCACACCAATAATGTGTAAACTGTATCTTACATAATTGTTCTGTTCCTGCTTTTGATTTTCCCTATGAAAAACAAATAATCTCCACCGAGACTCGTCCCGAAGTTCGATAACATCTGATCATCATCTTTAAAAAAATAAAGACCGCAGAGCTGTCGTCAATCTCAGTTCGCCAATCGTTTGACTATTCGCATGTGGGGCAAAGTGGGCCGCATCAAAGAGAGGAAAAGCGCACGGCCACAAGTTGGTCAGCCCCCGTCGGTCCTTGGCAGTTGGATCGCTTCACAGCTGAAAGCTGATGCTGTCTCATCCCACAATTCGTTTCGACTTTCGACAGAGCCATCCCAAATGGATCAAAGTCCACCTTCTTAACGCATCCACAACCATGCGGGTCACGATGCGAGTCTTCATCTGCATCTTCCCTTCTCTCGGACAAAAATGTTTGGACGCCTTTTTTGTGGTGGATCCTGGCGATTACAGACATGATCGAAATTCGGGATGAACAGTCAACAGTCGGCCAGACCTTTGCGCTTTGACCCCCCCGGTAACCGAAGAGAGGTCCTTCTTCTTTCGGCATGGCAGCCTTTTTGTGTGACGGGAGTCCGGCCCTATCCGCCAGGTCCTGTACTATGTAATGAGCCTCAGGGGGAAAGCAGGGGCAGTTTCTGATTCAAAACCCGTAGGTGTCTTTCGTTGCTACGGCATGGTGGCCAAAGACTAGAACCGTTCTACGGTAGTCACTGAAAAACAGGACCTCAATGGGCCTACGCTGATCCGCATAACACTTGCAGAAAACGGACTCCACCAATGTCCCACATCCAACACCGCCAGGGCCCCCATCTCCATGATACCGCAGACATGGCTCCCTATACACTCGCGATGCCCTTCCGTTCTGAGAATCCCCGACAAGGTCAAACCCCTGGGACAATGGGGCTCGATTCGGTAAACTCCCCTCTCTGGGGACGACTCCGTCCGTCCTTGAAAGGAAGGTTGCTCTTGGCACAGGGTCGACAGCATCTTTAATCCTGTGGTTTCGCTGTCCCAAGAGGTTCCACAGTCTCTCTTTCTTGCTCCTCTCTCTCTCTTTTTCCACGTTATCTGATCCATACGCCAAACGCCGTCCATACTCGACTCGAACATCAAGAATCCGGCCCGTGTCCGGGTTTCCGAATACCCTCACCCCGACCACGTCGACCACGACTGTGTGACCGAAGGGTTAGAGCATGCCTCAGTACTCCTAACCATGGGATCCCTCCGAACCACAGTTGCCATTCTTGGCCTGTGTCTATTCTTGTTCTTCACCAATGTCGCCACTGCCGAAAAAATCATCGAGACGCCACCAATCAGTATCATGGAGGCCTTGGAGGGCTTGCCAGAATGCGCTGTAAGAACACCGACGCCAACATAAACCGCCATGAGCACCAAGCACCAGCATACACTAGTTACCGATCATCCACACCGAGTCTACGTCGACATGCATGCCGAGAATCACAAGCTGAACAGTGTCTTTTCCATATAGCTCACATGCCTCGTCGACACCGTCAACTCCGTGGGAACATGCGGCACTCTTACCCACCCCGTTCCCAACCTGGCCGACTGTGTGTGCCACAGCCAGCAAATCAACGACGTTTCGGCTGCGTGTATCCATGGGGCTTGCACTGTGAAGGAATCTCTTAGTGAGCACCTCCCATGATTCCCTTGTTAAAGTGAAGCTAACCCTCCCCGAAGCCGCCAAGAACATCACCTCATACCTTTGCCACGAGCCCATCAGGAAGAACAACACCATCATTCCCGTCCTTTCCGTGTTCCTCGGCCTTGCCCTGTTCGCAGTCGTTCTGCGCCTGTTGGCCCGTCTGTTGACCAGGGCTTATTTTTGGTGGGATGATTTGTGCAACCTGTTCGCCTTCATCGGTTGCATTTGTTTCAGCGCTCTCAACTTCGAATCGGTCAACCATGGCTACGGTATTGATATCTGGTTTGTCAAGTTTGACGATATCACCACGATTTTGAGGGTAGGTCTGATCTTTTGGCTCTTTGTACTGCTTCGGACCAACTAACAGGGGTCACACAGTTATTCTACGCCAACATGTTGCTGTACACCGTCTCCCGCTTCTTTGTCCGGGCGTCCATTATTCTCTTCTATCTCCGCGTATTCCCCAAGGACAACAAGCTCAGCCGCATTCTTACTTGGACCATGGCCTTCAACGTCGTCTACAACTTCAGCTTCTTGTGCGCCGTCATCTTTCAATGCCACCCCATCAAGGAGTTTTGGCTGCAATGGTCGGGAGAGACTAAAGGCCACTGTAATAACGTCCAGGCAATTGTCTGGTCCGCTGCCGCTACTGGTATCGCCTTTGACGTTTGGTTGCTTGTCTTGCCGTTCCCTCAGCTCTTTGCTCTCAACCTCCACTGGAAGAAGAAGATCATGGGCTCTTTGATGTTCAGCGTTGGTGCTTCGTAAGTTACAGAACCGTCTTTTAGTTGGACCAGGTTACTAACTTTGTGTGCTAGTGTCATGATTATCAGCTTGATCAGACTCAAGACCATTCCCACATTCACGAGGGCCGAGAACCCAACCAGTACGTTCTGACCTCGATTAAGCAGCACGGATGAACCCACTAACACATATAACAAACAGAGGACATTGCCGATCTTTGCATCTGGTCTGGCGTCGAAATCGACGTCGGCGTCATCTGCCCCTGTCTTCCCAGCATGCGACTGCTGTTCCGCAAGCTGCTCCCCAGCCTCCTCGGGTCAACAAACAAGTACGAGCTCGAGCCCGTGTCGGCCAGCGCCAGCACCGCCATCAACAGGAGTCTTGCCCGCAAGAGCAAGCCCATGTTCAACGAGTCCACAATGACGGACCACAACGGCCTCCACGCGGGCCACGAACACGACGGGTCGTCGATAGGGACCAAGTTTACGCATGATGATGACCACTCTTCGCAGCGGCACGGTGCGAGTTCCGAGAGTGTTACCGAGTTGGTTACTGACTCGGATGAGGATTTCAAGAAGATGGGGTCCAAAGTATTCCTGTCTCTCCTCGAGGATACCAATAATACCTGATCAGATCTGAACAACAGACATGGTCACACACACACACACACACAAAACTTGTTCGCGTCTCTCGTTATGGAAAAGGCAAAAAAAGCTGAGAGTCAACAAACACACTCTTGATGATTTAATTTCTGTGTTACGTTTATTGTGTGTTGATGGATGGGATGGGTATAATGGATGGATTTGGAGGAATACCAAAAGGGACTTGAAAAGGGAATTTGAGCGATGGGATGGATGTATGGAACTTTTAAAAGGGAGATGGAGGATGGGAGATTGGGACTTGGGAGGGAGATACATGTATGGATACCCGCTGCCGCTGGGAGGTGGACAGCACACATATATAACACATTATGATACGTTACTTGAACTGACTATGTACCGTCAGATCATAGATCGAAATGATAAGAGTATAGTGTACGGACGGGGTTACTTACTAGACTCACTTGTCTCTATAAATCAAAATCAAAATCGAAAGTTCAAATCAGGGAATGAATGGGTGGGGGCTCAGGACAGAGATCATTTGCATATGGAAGTAAGTGCATGGAAATGGAAATGACGGACACTGCAATCTTTTTTTTTTTTTTTTTTTTTTTTTTTTTTTTTTTTTTTTTTTTTTTTTTTTTTTTTTTTT
>RAOH01000738.1:0-13334 GCA_009804965.1 Neurospora sp. FGSC 26632
GCACGCTCGGCATGTCGCTCGGCGTCGCCATCGGCGGAACCGTGTTCCAGAACGTCATGGTCAAGCGGCTCGAGCAGCTCGGCTTGCCCGCCGAGATCGCCCACAACTCGGAGCAGTTTGTGATGCAGATGGTGGCCATGGACCCCAACGATCCCGTGCGGGTCGGCGCCCTCGACGCGTACGTCCACGGCTTCCACGGCGTCTACTGGGTCATCACCGGCGCCGGCGTGGCGGCGCTGATCTGCAGCCTTTTTATCCAGCACCACAGCATGGATAAGATCCTTGAGTCCAAATTTGTCCTGCGCGGCGCTAAGGTGCCGCCTGTCATGTTCACTGATGCAAGGCCGGGACAGACGGTGACGGCGCCGGCGCCTGTCTTGGCAGTTGTGTCGAATCCACATAACAACCATCATAACCACCACGGTGGTAGTGCCGCTGCTGCTGATTCTCATGCTACAAACGTGCCCGGACGTAACAGCGAAAGACTTCCCAGACTGTTTGGTGGTGGTGGTGGTGGTGGTGGTGGTGGTGCTGCTCACTCCCCTGTCCCATCAAGACCAGCTTTGACAAAGTCCACCAGTTCAGATACAGATAGCACTAATGGCAAAGAAGCGGTGGTGAAAGAACACAACAACAATGACGGTACCTACGACTGTGCGCCCTCCTCGTCGTCTACCAGTACGGATAACAACAGGGCTCGTAAGCAGAAGCAAGCGCAACAGCATCCGCAGAAGAAGCAACCGCAGTCGCAAGATGGAGGAGAATCTACATATACCGACTCGGAGGCGGCAAGATGGAAGCAAGCCGTGGCGGTGACCTATTGCAATGAGCCTGATGGCCAAAGGTACCCCGTTTTTCTCTTTTCCGAGGACGCCTCACAGGCACATGCGCATGCACAGAAGACTGCGGTCAATGCCGATGTTTTGAACAACGCCGGCGCAAGCGGAAGCGGAAGCGGAACCACCAACAGGCACTCGACGATCTCTACCGCCTCCCTTTCTTCTTCTTCTTCTTCCTCCTCCTCCTCCTCATCCAGTTCCGTCGGTTCATCTATCTCGTCCTCCTCTTCTTCGTTGTCTTCGTCGTCGTCATGCAGCGCCAGCGATAAAGACATCGGCAGCGACAGCTTTGCGGACGTGGATGAGTCATTCAGCAGCGACTTTTTTCCCGCCTCCGCTGCCGAGCTTCCCCGCGCGGGAATCCTTGTAGTCCGCCAAGTCGAAGTCGTTTCTGTTCCGCGAGAGGAGGTCGAGGCGGTGAGGAAGGAGGAGAGGCATGCTGAGATTGAGATCCCGGGTTCTTACGATGGTAGTGATGAGAGGGTTTTGTCGTCGTCGTCGACAAGTGGACGAAGGGAAGAGGGTAGTGGGAAGGTAGTGATGCCGACAGATCTTCAGCAGCAGCAGCAGCAACCACAAGATCAACTACGGAAAAACTCGCCATCACTAGAGGCTGGAACTTTGCACGACGATGCCCAGTCGGACTTGAGTGATGAGATCACGGTAGCGGCACCGGGTGGGGTCAGTAGGGGGGTATGGGACGCTTAATAGATACGGGTATAGTCAACGTGGGGAGAAGAAGAAGCGATGGGATGGGTGGTTTGGTTGGTTTGCATTTCACTCGTTGGGTACCTATGTATTCATTCTATCTATCCTCGGGCACTTTTTTTGGGTAGGGAGCACATAAAGGTCGGGTTGCTATTATGTAAAACATTCGCATTTTTCTTTTGTATTAATAATCTTAAAGTAGCAGCAACACTGTCATTACCTCTCTTTCTTCGGTTGTTGACTGTTTTTTTCCCCCGCTTCTTCCTGTCTAGCTGTGGCGGAGGGTGGTTTGTTTCAAGGAGGCTTGCTGAATGTGGTTGAGGTGCTAAGGTAGACTGTCATAGGCGTTTGTGGTGTTGCGTTGTGTTCACATGCTCTCTTGTTGGTGTACCGCAGAAACTCGCGAAAGTCGCCAAAAGCTATCCCTCTTTGAGCGCCGGACATATGAATGGCAGATATCTGCCAGAAGTATGCCCAGTAAGCACGCATACGCCAGCATATGTGCCCGCCCAGTTAGTGAAAACTCGAGGACATTGTCCACCACGTTAACTTACACACACATTCAAATGCACAGCGACCGGCCTTGTCCTGCTAGCTTCCTGCACAGATCTGCCCTCTGTCCGGCGCTCAGAGAGAGATAGCGTTTGGCGACTTTCGCCGAGTCTCTATGGTAGTTATGTCACAGGCGTTGTGATGTTGCATTGTGTTCGAAATATCACATGCTCTCTTGTTGGTATTACCAAAGGGTCAAGCACTTAATTCACTTTGTTCACTCTGAAGTGCGCTGTTTCTCATTATTGCTTGACGCAAACTGGCAAAGTACGTAGGAAGGAAGATATTCAGTGTTTTTGATCAGTAGAAGAAGTACTTGTGAACCATCGAGACGGTCTCCTTACTCTATCCGAAGATTTCCCTCCACGCAACCCAAAACAACTTTCAAGAGACTCGATAATAATTGCACACGACGACCTCTTAGTACATCCTTTAAATTTTGCATACTTTGCTTTCTACTCTTTGCATTATCAGCAAAAGTTCTCGGAATTCTTGGGTGTGTGTAGGAAAATGATGGGTGCGGCTTGATTTCCCAGGTTGTTCCGAGAATGAGGACAGGTTCTAATAGCTCTCGAATATTTGGTACTTGAAACGTAGTACGTCTTGCTCTCTCCGTATTCATCCAAGAACGCATCTTATACGTGATCAATGGTGCTACGTCCCATCCATGTGACCAATTGGAAGTATGTCTACCAAATTAGTCCTCCGGGATATAATGTTTTGTCGGGATGAGAACGGATCCTTGGATGTTTGTGTATTACGGGTGAGAAGTATTTCCTTTACTGATGTACGAAATGAAGGTCGACCTGGAAAGACCATTCAAACGCGCGACAATTGTACACCTTCTTCCTGCTTTACCTCCGATATCCTCCCAATTCTTCTCCAGCAATGCGCCGTCTGACGGGGCACATCAGATAGGTACAGCTGGTGACAATGACACAACCTGTCGGGCACGCACTACTCGACGGTAGCTGTCAGGTTCCAATTTCCTTACTCAACGGATGTCTCTTCCTACAACAACTGACAAGCAGGAGACCAAGAATGCAATCAATAAGTGAAAGATCACGGAGTGCAGGTATACTACCTAATGGGTGGCCAAAGGCGAACAATTACAGAAAGTAGTCAAAAAGATGAGAGGGTAAAAAATTGACAAAAAAGTTGTCCGAAGCCGCCCGAAGGAAGGTTCGAACCTAACCACTGCTACTAAGGAGAGACTAGGACAGAACAGAGGTAGCGACCCATCTGACGACTGCGTCATCATCCCCGCGGTGGTCTGGTGACAGTACCTTCCAAACACAGACCTTAAGTACTGCCGTGGGTAACGTACCTAGCTATCAGACTTCCATGATCTTTGGCTTCCCCAGTATAGAGGTGACTGAACTTGGAAGGAGCGGTCCTCATAAACCTAACTTTCCCCGCCCACGGCCACGGCCATGCGCCGGTGACAGTTTCCTTGCGACGAGATCCTCCTAGTTCCCAAGGTAGGTAGGTAGGTAATTTGTCGTCATGTAGGTAGGCGAGGCTTGGAGGAATTCATAGATCCAGACGACTCTTCGACTACGTACGTTTTCGTCGTATTCATCAAAGGCATCTTGCCCATAGCATTCTGGCAGACACGCGCAAATGAATCCTTTTCTTTTCTAACTTCTCATGGCAAAGCTACAGAATCCCATCGCCATTTCATTGTAAAATGCACTTGTCGATGGTTGCTCGTGGCATCTCGCATCTGCCCTCGTGCATTATCGATAAACCAACCATATGAAAGAATAAGCATTGCGACGAAACTGAATGCCAATGCATTAACGCTACGCAGTGACCCATCATGATGATGATGACTATGGCAAGGAAATGATATCATGGCCAAACCGAAGAAAGATAGGTAGAGCCCATGATAAAAGTAGAAGAATGGAAAAAAATCAGGACGTATCCATAACCTCCGGCCTTGCACCTGTTTTATCTCTCAAATAATGTACCAGAAAACAGCCGTTTCTCCTTTCCTGTAAGTAGTCAAATGATTCATTACACCGTGCACATCCAAAACGCTCCTCCCTCCGCGCGCGCACGTGTCATTAATCCGCGGTCAGGTCATATCCTTGTCTCTTTCTCGTTCTCTTTCTCCTTCTTGACCTCCACTGTCTCCTGCTGAGCAGCTGTGGGCTTCTTAGGCTCATTGACCGTATCATCTTCCTCTGGAATTCTCTTGCTGCTTTCCTTCTCCATCGTCGTCTCCGTAACCACCACCTTTTCCTGCTGTTGATCCTTCTCCCATGGCACCGGGCCGAGCATACCGGCGCCGGCAAGACCATCAACATCACCGTCGACGGGCGGGCGCAACATCTCGGAAGACCTGACAGAAAGAGAGGAAGCGTCATCGGTAAGGGGAGAGCGAAGTACACTGCCACTGGCGGCGCTGGCTCCATCTCCTCCTCCAACCGGCCTAGGTCCTCGCGGTGGCGTCATGCGTCCGGGCGAAAATGGAGCGCTCTGCACACTCGAGGGTCGAGATCGGCGCTGCATCTGTCTACGGGATCCATTGTGAGGGGAGTGAGAATAAGACGAGCGGGCCCTCGACCTCGACCGCTCCCTTTCGCGTTCCCGATCCATCGGCATACCGCCCAAGTCCATCCCCTCAATTCCCGGAACTCCAAGGAATTGGCCCTCGCCCCTCATGCTGACGCGTGCCGCGCCCGGTGGAGTGCTGATGTCGCTATATATAACATCTCCGCCAACGGTTGTGGATGATCGGATCGCGGCAGCGGCACTAACAGCGTAGGGCGATTCGTCAAAGGACAGCCTGCGTTCCAGGGGGTTTGGTGGCGATGGCGTGGAAAACGAAGCGGTGGAGGAATGCTGGGATTTTCGGAAAAGATTCGCCTTTGACCTAGCTGCTTCTGCGGCAGCTGCTTCATCGAAACCATAGTCGGACATCTGGAACGGGTCATTTCGATCTTCTTTTTTGTGCACCTTTTTCCGGCGAAGGTGTAGGAGATATGCTACTATAATGGTGGTTGCCGCGACGAAACCGCTACAATTCATTGTCAGTATTCGAGGTCAGGCGGGTGGCATGTCGTTCCAACTAGTGTTTATTTTTGGTGTTTCCATTTCGGGCAATTGTCAGGGGTGGTGGCGGCGCCTTGAAAGGACATCGACCGGGGGATGCGACGGGTTAGGTTGAAGAAAGAATACGAGGAAATTGCAAACACTCACAGCACACTGCCAATTATCGCCCAAGTAACATTTGAGGTTGCCTCTGCTGGCTTCTCGCAGAGGTTCACGCCCGGCTGTGGCGAACAATTGGGATCAACACTGCGTTTTTGTGTCGCAGATGTAAGAGATGCCCGGATATGGTGGATTGCGTCGAAAGCGGCGCGCTTGAAGATTGTCGACGACGGCGACGATGATGATGGGAATGAAGACCGACTCGACAACATGGGAAGAAAATCTTGTCGTCGTCGCGACATGGCGGCCATTATCGGTGGTGATGGGCGACTTTGAGCTTGTGAAGATATTAAATCTTGTTGAACCTCGAGATGCAGCCCCGAGTTGGTGCTCGCTCCCCTTGTTGTAATTTTTTTTTATTTTACGTTTCCAACAATATATCTTCTCCGCGACACCAAAATGCCGATCGCTTTGCTGGGTTTGGACTCCTTTTTTTTGCAACGTGCAGTTGCACAGCAACGGACTCGATCGCCGATGCGTAGTGTAAGGTAGGTAGAAAACGAATGGATGATTACCAACTCTAGGGTTGTGGTGGAGGAGGAGGAGGGTTGGAGGCGGTGATCCCGTTTGGTGGTTCGCTTAGCGCACCCGCCGTCAGTGGGTTTGAGGTTTTGCTGCGGTGTCGATGTACCTGATCAACGGGCGTCCAAATCAACGATAGTGTAAGAGATGTTGTCCAGAAAGAAAGAGTCTCTTTGGCAGCGAAATGGAATTGGCCAGGCTCCGTGGTCTTGTCTTTAGTGTGTTTTCCCTCCCTTCTTTCTCAATCCCACCGTTTCACGATTGATGTGGTGCCGATGTGGTGCTCGTAAGATTCGATGCCGGGAAAAGCGCCGAGCGGTAAGTTCCACTGGCTGATCGTTCGGCGGGCAGTTGCTCGTGTCAGTACCCGCGTCTAGAATTACCTCTAGCGAATCTAGTGGGTTGCATCCGCTATCCGTCGTGCTGCTCCCTGGAATTCCGCTTCCTCTCTTTCAATGCCTTCGACAAGGGCGCCCGGGGTGGTGATACAGAAAAGCCGCAGCGAGTGAGAATGGAGGACTGGCGGGAGAAATGAGGAAGAAGAGAAGGACGACGCATGAACCCAGCAAAAAGATAAGGGGGGAATACCTGTAGCTATGTTGATCACGGAGAAAGGTGAAGAAGCTGGAAAAGGAAAAGAAAAGAAACCTGAATCGCCAGAGAGCCAAGAAGTGGAAAAGTGGATGACGTTACGCAGCGCCGAACCGGGCTCAAGCCGGGCTGTTCCTCCCGCCCACCGTCGAATTATGGCAGTTCTGGGCTTCCATTCTGTGTGGCCCCTGTTTTTATGCTTTGGCTGGCTCCATTACAGTCACAAGCAAACAAGCTCCAGCTTCCTTGCTCCAGCTGCTCCAGCACAAACAGCTCCAGTGCCGTGGACCGTCCAGCGTGGAGGTGGTGCAGCGGCCAGCGGGACGGTGCCATGGTGCTTGTGTTTCCACTTCGAGGTCGTCTTGTGAGTGCCGTCGATGTCTTTGGCTGCTGCCGATTGTATCCCTTCATTGGAGGGGATAAGGAGGGGAGGATCGCCAACACGCAGGAGCCAAGACGTGACGGGATTGGCGAAACAAGCGTCTGTCCCTGGCAGTTTCCGTTTGTCTGTTCCTGGCACAGTCCATGCCCACGCCCATCGCCCACGCCCTGATACAGGGCAAGTGGGAAATGGAAGAATGGAAAGCAGAGACGAGACTTGTACACTACAGACACAGGCAGCTGTCAGGGGACATGGATGCTTGGCGTGCTTCATCAAGGTCTTTGCGGCTTGTTCTGTGCTGCCACACCATCTCAATTTTCCCAACGGTCACCGTCCTCAATCTTCATTCCTTCAACACCAATCTCAACTCCCGCGTTGCACAGCAGCACAGTTAACGCCGTAACATAGCATGTTACCCGGGCGCATCCTGCCGTGTGGCTTCGAAACCCCCATATCCGGCCATCTTGTTTCACGGGACCCCTTGAGGAGACAACCATAACCAACCTGAATCTCCAAATGTTTCTCCGACGGACTCGAACACAGGGCATGATGCTTGGCTGAACACTCCTAAATATTTCAGTGTTGGGTGGTGCTATAACCCAGATGACTATAGCGAATGAAGTCATTGTGACCCCTAGAAGTTGAATCCGCAATAGGACCGAAAAAATTCACAGTTCGCGAAACAAGGACTTGTCGCTGGCGGCTTATCGCTTCCTTGTCGTCTGCTGTGGGGTCGCCCGTCTCTCTTGCGTGGGATGCGCGACTTGGCGGCCGCTGGTCCCAACTGAGTTAATCGACGTCATTGCCGGATGCACGATCCGTTGCGGCTGGTCAACCATTGCAGGTGATCAAGCTCTTCAGGGCTTTTTAGCCTCTCAGGTCTTATCGCAGTCCTAAGGTATCATGGCTTTGCTGGCTTCCAGGTTGCCTCCAGTGTCCCGTCTCCGAATCGTCCATCCCGCGCGATTCAGGGGTGGTTGGGCCAGCGATGCGACTGTAAACAACGGTCCGAAAGACTAAACCACCACGAGAAATGACGGCGCCGTTGAGAATTCCACCACGAGGACGAAGATCGAGGATCGAGGATCACCGTGCCTGTTGCGACCGTTTGTTTATTACGGTTCAATACTGGTTGTTTGTTAGCGTGGGACTTCTTCCGGCTTTGAACAGGGGAGACATGTGCAATAGTGTAGAGGATATGATTGGTCCACATCGTCGAAAAACCAGGGTAGACTGTAAAGAGAGAGAGCCTCCTCGGTATTCCAGAGACAATATCCAAAAGGGCAACACTAAGGAAAAGCGTCTATCGAAGTACCACGCCAACAATCAAACCAGGGTTGGAGTGTACATGCCTTGCTGCTGCATGTCCCGGAGATGCCTGCCCGCACCCAAAGTACGGGCATGCCAGTCCAATGCAAGTTATGTTACGCGCAGACCCTCTAGCTGTGAAGAAGGCAGAGGCAAAGATGGCACCGCCGGACGCCTGGTTGAAAGGAGACAACGGCCCGCGGACAAGATGCCTACAGGGCTGAGGTGGCATCGAGAAGGAATAGGTAAGGTAGGGTAAGCAGTGTGAGGACTGGAGATTCAAGAGAGATCTTGTCGTGTTTCTATGCTCTTCTCTCGTAGTGGCAGGATGTGAATACCTCTCTGTCCATAGTTCGAAATGGTTATCGTCGCGGCACGATCACGATGGAAGATTCCTCAACTCCATGTGTTTGGTGCTCGAGGCATCTGTGGGTACGTGATACATGGATCACGTTGCCGGGTAATATAAAACCTCGACAGCAAGTGATAAATACTCCTTTGGTCGATCATGATGACTTCAGTCATGAGCAGAGGTGAGCTCAACCCCCACTCTCATGATAGTGAATGGCTGTCTGAATTCACTTCTTCACGTACGGTATCGCCGGCACTTCGACACGTGAAATCCTAGGAGGTTGGAGCTAATCGCAGATTAGCATGTCTTTGGCGAGATATAAATAGCAGCCCAGCTCACCGTTCTTCGGTATCCGCAATTGCCCATGTTAATTATCTTATCAATGAGTGAGCGGCCCCTTTCTTTACAAAAGGTTGTTGGTTGCTTTGCAGAGGTCAACAAACTTGACGACGGCGGACAAGTCGAACATCACGCCAACATCAAAACATGGCTCAATGGACAGCTGCATTCACCGTCACGGTTACAGAGAGCTCCCGGTAACGCTATCACAACTCGCAGCACAACATACTTCAACCTCTGCGCCATTGGCTGGACCATAGGCATGTGCTCACTGCAAGGGAAATATCGTCAATTTGCCGGTAACATGACCATCTCGTAATTGCAGACACGCAAAGACAGTGAGGCCCCGCCATCGCCGAGGAAAACGGAATGCGGTCTCGTGGGCGGGCCATGGTGGGGTAATCACACGCTCAAAACCTAACACTTTCTCCAAACAGTGGGTGACATGGCTCGTGCGTTCCATATTGCGGTGCGGTAGTGCGGCCACTAACAACAAGGGGAACTTCAATTGCGGTGCGGTGCGGTGCGCGCGCGGCGGTAACGACGGGAACCGTACTTGTACAATTTGTGAAGGAAATCGACTGATATTGCGCGGCATTTCATTCGACCCGTGTTTTCCCTCGTCATTACAACTACATACTGCAGTCCCCGTCGTCGTTCGTCGTTGAGGTGACCCATTGAACGACTCCCCAGACTCTCGGGCTTTGCTTTGCCACTGACAAGGTGTGATTCCGCGTCGAGTCATCTGATTACCTTATTGGACGACGCCTTAGCTCGGCCTTTCCTGGTCGTCGCAAATCGGTTCGGGTTCAGGGACCACGAAAAATCGTCACTCAACGAAAGTCGAGCACCGCACCAACACCGAGAACCAATTCGCGTCCGCTCGTGTCCGCTTGTGCGTAGAAACGATACCTCGAAATACAGTACTATTGCACTCACATCCACATCCGCACTCTCGGTTGTCGAGCATCCCACCCTTATCATGTCGACCAACCCAGCGCGCGGCCCCAGCCGTGCTGGTGGCAGCAGCGCCCAGCAACAGAATCGCAGCGCGACGCCCTACGGCCAGAACCACGCCGGCTCGGCCATCCCCCGCCCCGTCCTCGAAGCCAATAACCATGCCACCACCGGGAGTGAGGTCGGCTCTGCCTCCTTCAGCGTGAGCAGACAAAAGCAGTCCAAGAGAGATGAGGTGCGTGATCCCCGAACTTGTCACCGCCGCTTGCCCCCTTCCCTGCCCCGATGAGGTTGGAGATGCCGTCTAACACCGCCCGTTGCCAGGCCATCCGCCGCAAGATGGAGAGCGATCTCTCCAAGAAGAAGCACCTTACCAGCCGAGCCCGCCATACCCGCAAAGCCCCTCCCGGAACCGTCCTCGCCCTCAAGCCGAGTCCCGCCCTCCAGATCAAGGCCGCGACCACCGTTTCCGAAGCCGCCCAGTTGATGGCCGCCAAGCGCGAGGACTGTGTTCTTGTCACCGACGACGATGAAAGGATTGCTGGTATCTTCACAGCCAAGGATTTGGCCTTCCGTGTCGTCGGCGGCGGGCTCAAGGCCAACACCGTCACCATTGCCGAGATCATGACCAAGAACCCGTTGTGCGCTAGGACCGACACCAGCGCCACCGACGCCCTTGATCTCATGGTGCGCAAGGGCTTTCGCCATTTGCCCGTCATGGACGAGAACCAGGACATTTCGGGCATTCTCGATATCACAAAGTGCTTCTACGACGCCATGGAGAAGCTGGAGCGCGCCTATGCCTCGTCCAGGCGGCTGTATGATGCGCTCGAGGGTGTTCAGTCGGAGCTTGGCGCCAGCCAGCCCCAGCAGATCATCCAGTACGTCGAGGCCCTGCGATCCAAAATGTCGGGCCCGACCCTGGAGTCTGTCCTGAACGGCATTCCCCCGACCACGGTCAGCGTCCGGACCTCGGTGAAGGAGGCGGCTCAGTTGATGAAGGAGAACCACACCACGGCGGTCTTGGTACAAGATCAGGGAGCAATTACGGGTATCTTCACCAGCAAGGACGTCGTCCTCCGTGTGATTGCCCCCGGCCTTGACCCTGCCACCTGCAGCGTGGTTCGCGTCATGACCCCCCATCCCGACTTTGCGCCCATGGACATGACCATCCAGGCTGCGCTGAGGAAGATGCACGATGGCCACTACCTCAACCTGCCGGTGATGAACGATACTGGCGAGATTGTCGGCATGGTTGACGTCCTCAAGCTCACTTACGCCACCCTCGAACAGATCAACACGATGGGCAGCGGTAGCGACAACGAGGGCCCTGCCTGGAACAAGTTCTGGCTTTCTCTGGATCACGAAACCGAGTCCATGGTATCGGGCGACGGCTCGCACCACCACACCCACCATGGGCCTAGATCGCTCATGTCGCCCGACATGGCCCGCAGCGAGCGCATTGTCGACAGCGTGGCGCCTGGTGACTCGGCGAGCCATGCCGGCATCGAGTCGCCTTCCCACAGCCAGCTGGGTGGTATTCAAGAGGTCAACCCTGCTGATATCCCCTTCCCATTCAAGTTCAAGGCTCCCAGCGGCCGCGTCCACCGTCTGCAAGTGACAGCCTCCCACGGCATGGCTGAGTTTGTCGCCGCTGTCGCCGCCAAGCTTGGTGCGGAGGTGGACGCTATTGGCGGCACCCCTGAGGTCGAGAACGGCACGCTGTCCGGTGGATTTGCGCTCAGCTATCTTGACGACGAGGGCGACTCGGTTTCCATCACCACGGACCCGGATCTCCTCGAAGCCATTCTGCTTGCGCGTCACGGCCTTCGCGAGAAGGTTGACTTGTTTGTGCACGATCCCTCGGAGCCTGCTATTTCCCTCGCTCCTACGCCTGCGCCGGTGATTGAGACGATCCCCGCCACCCCTCCTGCTTCGTCGGTGGTTCGTGAGCGGAAAAAGAAGGTCGAGGAGGAGTCCGAGGAGGTTAGTGAAGAGGAGGAGGAGGAGCCCGTCCGTCGCCGTCCCACGCGCACGCGCACAATGTCTCAGCCACAACAAGAGCCGGCCCAGGTCATTGCTGGTGTCCCCAACGAGCTGCTGCTTCCGGGTGCTATTGTAACCCTGGCCGTGGTGATCGTTAGTGTGTTTACCATTACGAGACTGACCAGCCGTTAAGCTTATAAGAATTTACACTATTTTTTGGTTTCTTGAATGAGAAGTTAGGTAGAGATAAGATGAAGGCGAAGCAGGGAGTCTTATGGCTTTGATGATGATTGATGCAGTAGTAGTTGTTGTTGTTGGGCTCGAGAGATTGTTGATAATGGGCTGCCCAATCCAATGATCATTCTTCATTCGCCTGTTAAAAGGTAGTGAAATGCATGAATGAATGCAGGACGGGAGGGCCGGGAATGGCACCCCCTGAGAGTGTGAGAGAGAGGGGTTGGTTGGCCGGATTGGTATAGGTTACCGTAGAAACTCAATGTACACAAAGCCTCGGATTATGAGTTACTACTACCCGCTACAAACTCCATTTTAGCATTGAGATCAAGTTTTGATCTGCGAGAGAGCGTTCTTTTTAGATATTTATTTCTTCCTCTTTTGTTTGGTTCCCGTCCCATTCACGTCTTGATTCTGAGGAGACTGTCGATTGCCGAATTGCCCGTTGTCCATGACCCCAGAATTCCCGTGGTGGGGCCGTTCCAGTGCCTGAAGGAGGCCGCGCTACAGTGGTGCAGTGATCCACGTCTGGCGGGCGCAGTGCCGAAAGTGAATCGGCGCACGGGCCACCTTCGGCCGTGTACCGTCCAGAAAAGTTGAGCGGCCGATTTACAACGTCTTCCCGACGACGATGTGTCCGACCCCAACATTTCCACCATGATTGTTCGGAATATCGGCGCGCGGTTAGGTGAGCATTCCGGTCTCCTCCTTGAACAAGCCAAATGATGGCAAGCTGACGTTCTCACTGCAGGCCGACGGGCCCTGGCCACTCCTCTTTCGCGGGCCTCTTTCCAGGCCCAGTCACGATTCCTCTCCCAGGACAACTTCACTGCGCCGCCGCCGCCGACGAACACCAAGAAGCAGGCTGCCGAGACAGCCTTTGCTGAGCCCACCCTCGAGGAGCAGGCCGATTTCTACGCCGAGAGCATCGAGAAGCTCACTCCCGAGTTCGCCGCTTCCCCGGCCGCCGAGGCCTGGTCCGCGACCTCCGCGACTCCCACCGAGACCGTTACGACATGGGACCCAAGCCTCGTCGACGAGGAGGCACTTAAGCTCAAGCAGCAAATCGAGGCCATTCCCGGCAACTTCAAGCTCTTCAAGCAGACCAAGGCGCAAACCCAGAAGCTCGGCGCGGGCGTCGAGGTCCGCTACATCCCCGAGCAGTACCTCCGCAACCCCCCCTCGGACGCTTCGCTCGAGGACCTCATGGCCGCCCAGGCCCACATGGGTCACAACACGTCGCTCTGGAACCCGGCCAACGCGCGCTACATCTACGGTGTGCGCCAGGGTATCCACATCATTAGCCTCGAGACGACGGCCACGCACCTGCGCCGCGCCGCCCGCG
>RAOH01000739.1:0-34883 GCA_009804965.1 Neurospora sp. FGSC 26632
CGACTTGCCCACGCCACCGAGGCCCACTAGGGCCACACGGCCGGCCGGCTCCGAACATCGCTGGTCGATCTGGTCGAGAACGTCTCCGCGGTTGACGAAGTTAGGGTCGCGGGAGAAGGGGATGGTCGCGAACGGCGGCGGCGGCGTTTCCAGTCGCTCTAAGAACGTCAGCGGGGTGTCCCTCGGCTCGAGCGGTGCTAATCTTACCCGGCTGATTGATCTGGCCACCGCCCGGGCCTGCATTCAAAGACTGCGAAGAGTCGGAAACCCTAGCAGAGGCGACATACCTCTCCATAACCGCCTTCGCTACCGATGCCGCGGTTGCCGCAGCATAATTCTGCCATCCTTTGTTTTTGTGGCTATCGGCATAGTCACGCACGCCTTTAATCACGATGCATGGCACGGGAATAAGAAACCCAACGCCTCAATAAATGAGGAGATGCACGTGTTGGCATGGAAATCCTGGAGTGAGGCTCTGGAATGGTGTTGGTCCATTTCTTCTGTGAGCCCGACTTCCAGCTGAAACAGAATCCCGCAAGAAATGTCCCCCTTCCTCATTTGCTTCGCAACCCTTCAGGCATTCTGTCGGCGGCGATTGCCTCTCATGCCTACTGTGTTCAGTTCTTAGATCACAAACTACCATGGCGAACACGATCTATAATGGCGCAATTAGCGGAGAAAGCTTCGTGGTCGGGCCTCAGATCAATCACGGCGGTATTATGAACATCCACTTCACCACCGGGCATCTCGAGGCTGATGCCGAGCGTCGAGGCTCTGCTGAGCCTTGCGACCCTGACCCTGGACTGTGGGCGATGTCCGTGTGACATCAGCTCCTCCTTCTTCAAGGCTCGCCCTGAGCCGAACATGCGTCAGCTTTCGTCGATAGGATTCCGTGGAGAGATCAGTTCGTTGGGACGTTAGGGTCTCGTGGTTTGTCTGGGTGCCTGGTGTGGAAGGCAATAACTTCTGCTTTTGCTTCATCAGTGAATAAGTGCTCCCATGGTTCCCATGTCAAGTTCTTGGCTCCTTCCCAACCTTGCCACTTCACTCGATACTTAACCTTGCCCTCGAATGTCAAGGAGTCCAGCACCTTTTCCACTTCATAGTCTTCTGACTCAGCCGGGGCTGCTTCCCGCAGAACCTGGTCAGGGGCTACCTGATTGCCAGCGCGGTAGGGTTCGACGAGCGAGACGTGGAAGGAGTCATGGATACGCCAGGTCTTGGGCAAGGTAAGTCGGACAGCGGTAGGGGAGATCACCTGAGATATCTTGAATGGTCCATGGAGCTTCTTATCAAGCTTCTTGGAGGGTCTCTTGGTTTTGATGTGCTTACCGTTCAACATAACAAGTTGCCCCACCTCGTAGACTGGTGCCTCGGTGCGCTTCTTATCCGCCCAGTCCTTCATCCTCTGGCGGGCGCGGTGGAGGTGTCGCTGGGCGTCTGTCACACGGACATTTGCCCACAGTTCTGGGTTAGGGTTGCCGAGGCTTTAGCAGAGCCTCAACGCCTGGTATCAGCCTTATGAATGCCCGGCGGCCGCAGGCCGCGAGACTCAACTTCACTTCGGCCAGACTCTCGGCCACGGGTACTGCTTACCCGAACCCCTCTCGACGCTACCAGGCTAGCGAGCCAACCATCGTACTGCCGACGACGCTAATAAGCGAGACGAGGCAGTCCCCAGTCATCACAGAAGCGATCACAGTCAACCAAGCAAGAAGCAAGGTGCCCGGACGAAGGACGGCGCCAAAAGGGAAATGGAGAATGGATGAAGGCATTCAGGAAGTTCCACATGTATGATAGATGCCTTGAAGCCCCAGGCAACAAGGCTCGGCACGTACTTCAGTACGTACCAAACCTCTTTGGCATAAGAAGGCCTTGAAACCTAGCCTTTGGTTAAAGGATGAAAGGATCAACAATGCCTTCGAGACCAAAGTAGTTTATTAGCTGAATTGAACTACTGTTCCAAGCCCTGAACACAGCCCTTGTCACATGCAGACGGGCCCCTGTCTCCGCATCAAGACCCGAGAATAAAATCCAAGAATCCGTCTCGACTTGAGACATGTTCGTCTCGACTTGAGACATGTTCGTCTCGAGTTTTTCCGCTCCTTCCCTCCTTCCGCCTAATTCCCCGTTCTGACCTCATCTCAGTCCATCGAGCAACCCAACCAAGCAGTTCTCCTGGCTCATCTTTCCAGCCCGAATCCTTCCCATCATCACCGCCACCATGTCCTCCCCAGGTCTAGAGGCGGGAAGGAATCGTGTACAGGGTCGATATTTGGCAGATTGACGCGCAGGCGTGGCGAAGTAGTAGGCTGAGAAGGGAGCTTGTTGCTCTTGGGTAGGAGTTGCATGTCGCTTCTTGACTCTTGACATTCGACAAATTAAGGTGTAGGTTGTGGCATGTCAACAGTCCGGCAAATTCGATAAGGTAATTGAGGTTCGAAAGTAAGGGTTAGTTAAGACAATTGATTCTGTTCTGTTCTGTCTGGGTCGCAATTGCAGAGTGGCTCGAGAGCGGTTCGGGCCCTTCTCTTCTTCACCGAAGACCCCTGTGGTGCCAAGACTCAACCAATGATTCCGAATCTGACCCTCTTCTTAACCAGGACGGATTTCAAAATCCCATCTCCGACACAATTTGCCTGAATTCGATTTAAGAATGAGCAGTTAGATGCAATTCTTGCGGAACCAAGTCCAGCAAAACAGGAATTTAAGGGACAGAAAGAGAGTGCAAATGGAAGTCTCAAGACAACGATTCAGGCGCAAGAGCAGTGGACCGAGACGGGTCATGGATGGGAGCTCACCTCGTCTACAGAATCTCACTGGCCTGTTCAGACGCCGGACTCGCAGAACCTGCACTGGCCCTTGCAGGGATCGCACAGGCAATAGCAGATACCCCTTTCGAGCAAAGTGTCGACGGCCTCAGCTTCGGGGTCTCTGACAGCGAGATGGTCGCCCGGAACTGGGGAGGCGAGGGCGCTGAGCGCAAAGGTGAAGAGGACGGCAATGGAGAGTCTGAACTGCATCTTGCCGGTGGAAGTCTGGCTAATGTTGGTGTTGGAACTGATGAAATTGATAGTAATGGAACTGCTTGATGTGGTAGGACTCTTCTCAACCAGCTCTGGGTGGTCTTTATACCCGTTTCTCAGCCTTTGTTTTGGCTGTGTCAACCAGCCATCGAGCTTCAGTCATCGGCATCTCCTCCCTGTGAATCCATGAACACATCCGGTCCGTAGACCCTGACTTCTTACAGCGCCTCTCAGACGCATCTCACCACCTCCCTCTTTAAGCCATGGGATTGTGTCAGTCGCTCAACATTCTCTCCTGATAACTCGGACTGGTGCTGTGCGCTTGATTGAACTTGGAAGGTGAGACAATGTTGTGAGAGATGATGGATGCTATATGGTTACTGTAGGCTTCGCAGGATCATGTTCCTCGTACTCAGTCCTCGCAAGTCAGACTATTTGACCACTAAGATTGAGCGACCGAGCTGATGTTGCAATCGACCTTTGAGTCCGAGGCTCGGATGCCTTTCTTCTGACAACAACCAATCGACCTTTGAGTCCGAGGCTCGGATGCCTTTCTTCTGACAACGACCAATCGCCCAGTGTCTGATAAGTCTATAGACACCTTCCGCATTGATAGATTTGAGAAGTCATAGGCATTTACCTTGCTTGACTTGGATGGTGAGAAAAGACCGAAGGCCTGAAGAACGGGTGAATGTGATTATGTGTTGGGCAATTTGACGATTGGGATGAAAGGTACAAAGGTACAAAGGTACAAGAGTGTGGAGACAGGCACAGCCGGCAGCAGCTGTCTGAGCGCTGGTTGGCTGGAGCTGGCAACTGGCCCTCCCAAGCACAGCGAAAGAACGAGCACGCCATTTGTGGTCTGGTACAGCTAACATCCTTCCCCGCGAGAAACGACAACCTGCGCCTTCCTCAACAACCTGCGACCATTAAAGAACTGAAGGGAACCGACTCGAACAGAATTTTCGCACGTTCCTTCACTGCAGCCGCCAGATGGTCCATCAGGCCTTTCTTTGCAATTTCCCGGTCTTGTGCGCCAAAGAGAACAAGAATGCCAGCAGAGCAAACGACGTCGACGCCAGAAACGAAATCCTCAGGGCGACCCCGTACAAGGCCCTGACTGCCTTTTCCAACTCGGGCGACAGTTCCCGCAGCGCAAACACCGACTTGCGCAGCTTCTCGACGAGCTATCCATAGAGGTATCAAAACACTGTTATTCGCAGGACTTCCAAGTGTCGAACCATCGCAGCACTTACCTCGTCCGTCGCCGCATCTCCCAGCGTCGCCGGCAGTCTCGCCATCAAGACATTCTGCACAATGGCCGACGTTATGGTCACACCGTAAATGGCGCCCATGGACCGCATCAGATACACCGTCGACGTTGCTACCGCTTGATCTGCCTCCGAGTTAGCAGACCTTCTTCCATACATATTTGGTCTCCTCTCCAGACCTCGGCAACCTACCTTGATGCTCAAACAAAGACACAAAGCTAAACAGAATACTGGGATACGTCAGTCCAAGACCCAGCGTCGCCGGTACCAAGTACACGAATTCCTTTCGTCGATCGCCCGTCATCCCCAACGTCACTGCGAGCATGTTACCCATCAGCGTCATGGCTGTTCCCAACCGAACGTTATAGCTTAGACGTATCCCGCGTTGCATCAGAGCCCCTGCCATCACTCCGCCCACCGGCGTTGCTAACGCCGGCATCACGAGCCTCAGACCTGCCCTGGCCGGCGAGTCTCCCCGGACGGCCTGGAAATACAACGGCATCATAAACATATACTGCAAAAGAAGAGGTGGTGGTTAGCAGGTCTGCCACCAAAGTGACGGTACGGCGATCGGTAACTTACAGCATACGCTGCCATGCCGGCAAAGATGTTGCTTAACTGCACCGCACTTGGTTGCCAGCCTTGCAGCATCCGCAACGGTATCATCGGAATTGCCTTGGTCTTTGCCTCGACCACGATGAAGCCGACCAACAAGGCACAACTCGTTACCAGGGCCGTCACTACCGGTACGCTTGACCAAGGATACTCGTTGCCCCCAAAGCTCAATCCCAAGAGTTGGACTACGAGTCCTAGAACCAGCAGCGTGGCCCCGGACAGATCGAGACATTGCAATGCAGACCGGATACGTCGCTTTGGGCCCGTCAGCTCAACCAGGTCCAACGGGTTTTCCACCACAAAATACCCGACCACGAGAGCTACCAACGACACGGGCACCTGCGACAAGAAACACCATCTCCATCCGATTGTCTCGGCAATGGTGCCCCCGAGTGATGCCCCAAGCACGGACCCAAATCCATGGAGAATGTTTTGCATCGCTTGGTACATACCGCGCTGCTTAAAGGGAATCATGTCCGAGTTGATGACAGTCGCTAGTGGTGTGGTCAGCAAGTGCTCTCCGAGGCGCCGAATAGAAAACAAAGGTCAACTCACCCATGGTGATCAACCCTCCTCCCCCAAACCCGGCCACGGCCCGCATGATGTTGAGGGTAACCATATCCTGGGCCACGGAGCATCCAAGACAGCCAGCCATGAACGTTACTGTGGATACAAGGAAGCAGAGACGCCGTCCGAACAAGTCTGACAGTCTGCCATAGAGCGGCTGGAACGCAGTACTCGTGATAAGGTACGATGTCGTCAGCCAGGCAGCGTTGTTTGCGGCACCGAACTCGGAGCTGATGGCGGCATACGTCGACGCCGTGATGGTCTCGTCGAATCCTGACAGGAAGACGTTGGCCCATAAGGCTGTCCACGCAAGGTCAGTGTCTTCTTCTTATCCAACCAAGCGGTTACGTACCAATCTCAATCCACCAGAATCCTGGCCCTGGTTTCCATGCTTCTTCTTGAAGGGTCTCGGGGAGCGTCACATATGACTGCTTGGCCGGTTTCCACTCCAAGAGAGGTGATGTTTCGCCCACGTCGGAACACAGCGTGGAGTTGCTGTCACTATCAGACACGCCCTGTGCCTTGTTGTCCATGTTGTCAAGGGTTATATAGTGCAATTGAGCTTGCAAGTTGAGGATGATTGTCACGGCGGTGGCAGACCACTACACTAACCAGGCCATGTTCCTGCAAAAGGATACAAGTAACCGAAGCTGGCTATTCGGTTGTTCAAATGGTCTTATATAGTTGTCCCGAAAGAGGCACCCGAGTGCATTCGGTGACAATGATGGTGTTTCCAATTGCGAACCACAAAGCAGATGGTTATCACCGGGTTTACAGTTTACAAGTACGGTCAGCGGGAGATGCTACCCGTTGGGGAGGTGGTCAGAGCAAAAGAGGGGTGGGAAGGTCAGAAGATCTGGACCTCCCTTGTGCTGCACGGTACCACGAGACCACATACTCTTTTCGGGATGCCATGATCGGACAGCCGCTATCCCCAGAGCCCTTGTTTTTCTTACCCACTGGATGCTGTTCGTGGGCTTCAACCACGGGGGGTGATGTGACTCCGGCTGCAGAGCTACGGTAACACCATGTTTTATCGACGAGCCATGGTTAAGCACCCGCAGTCATGAGCTTTTTCCAGGGTCTTCTGTATGTCTGAATGGGGGAGGCGTCTGATTGAAGCAACCCTCCTTATCAAGTGTGGAAGGACTCGAAGTCGAAAGAATCTTCTAAGACGTCTTGACCACCTCAATTCCATTGAGCGCTCTCTGTTCATGTCTTGCTTCGCATCAGCCCGCCAAAGTTGGCATACCCAAAGTACCGAACCTGGTCAATTGGTCAAAGAAGGATCCTACATGCCCTGGTGTCCTGGTCTTTGATACGGTCCCCCGTATTTGCTGAACATTCCTCGCTTACCTTTGCCACCGAATGCCTGTTTCCCCGCAGTTGCCCCTGTCACTGCCAAGTCGGCCTGGCCCGATCGATTATTTTGAGGCTTGAAGTGAAGTAGCGAAGCGTGCCCTAGCACGTGACACCCATGATTTTGACGATTCTTTTGTTTTGCGGCTATCTACAAGTATGCGGAGGACTGAGCTACATGTTGAACGAAAATGACGATGACTTTGCGGAATCTTAGAGAAATACCCCAACACTTGGCGAATGCCGTTTAGAAATGGAATCTCAGTACATGCTGCCGTTTGCAAATTACCGTGTAACATGTACCTGCAGATCCATCGATGTTACACATCTTGCGAACGCGACAGCGGCTTGGTTTGGCATTGACTTCTGGCCTTGTGTTTTCAGTTTGTTCGCTGGGCTGCAATGCCTTATTCCGGGCGGTTGGCTGTGAACCCCCCAATTGATATCAGAGTATAGGTAGTCGTTTGGCGACAAAGCTGCATATGTATAAATGTTGACTTCATTCAACGTGGTTCCCAATTCACACCAAGGAAAAATGTCGGACATGGTCTTCAGCGAGGTCAAAGTTGACACGCCCTGACAAATTGTCAACAGAGCCGACAAATCTCACACGAGCACCGCGTATAAAAGACCGTCTCCCATTTGCTTTTTAAATAGCCTTTATCAACCATTTGGTGCTCGAGTCACCTACGGTCCTTAGGCAGGCAAGCGACGACATGAAGTTCCAGGCCTCTTGCAGTCGTAACAATCTAGGTACAAAGAGGGATGAAGAACCAGGCGACTAATGATAGTTCTTTAACGCCGCTGACTGTCGCCAGCAGCATGAGCGGCATTGCACAACGTGCACGATGCACTAAGGCCTACAACGCCTCATGGAGAGAAAATCAGCGAACAGCAAACGGAAAACGGCTGCTTGGCTTGGCACCCGTCTTCCCGTGGTGGAGGATGGCCCGTGAAGTAGCTGGACCTTCATCTTTCAGACTCCGAGCGTCCCTTCACCCCATCTCGATGCGGTCTACATTTCCCACGCCCATCTACCCCTCTTTTTCTCTTCACTTCTTCCCTTCGCTGAGGTCGCCCATCGACTCCTGTTGTCCAGCTTCCTTCGAATTGTCATCTTACATCTGAGTATTCCTGGCCTACCTCGAGCCTCCCATTCAAGCCATGTCGAAAGCAAAACAGAAGAGCCGCCAAAAGACCCAGTTGCAACAACAACCTCCCGTCATAGAAGCTCAGAAATCATTACACGACCCTGCACAAGCGCAACAGCCCAAGAGTCCCGTTCACCAGACGAAACCTATCGAAACGCAAACCGCTCAGCCACCCGATCGCCGACAAATAGCAGCGTATAGTCGTTGGAAGAAATCCCTCGAGTGTCGTAAGCTACAAGAATCCGGCGCTAACAGCCTTCCACACATATGGGCAGAAGGATACAAACTTCTCGAGACGGATAGTAGCGAACTCCATGTCTGCATGCTCGCCGACTTGGTTGATGACAAGGCAGGAGGTCCATTCATTCTTGGCCGAACGATACTTACAACGCTGAACCATGAGGACTGGAGGTATAGGCTCTCACTCTACGAAGCCATGCTGAGAGTCATTACACACCCGTCACTAGTTGCCCATCCAACCGCGCCCAGCAACCACCTTGCAATCCTCTACACCCTCATTGGCGAAGAGGACGGCGTGGAAGGAATCGAGTGGTTGACAACACTTACCGGCCTCTTTGACCGTATGCAGGTCCTACAAATCCACGGCTTGGTTTGTTTGACAGCCAAAGCGCTCAAGAAACTGCTAGACCTATACCCACAGCTCAAATACGACGACCGTTCACATGCACTTCGGGATGTTCTGCATACATTGCTGGCTTCTGGCGCCGCTCAAGGCTCAAAATTACCGCCCAAAACTAGTGGGACGACCACTCGTGGTACCCCGGCGCCGGTTGAGGACATAAATACAAGCCGTTTACCACAAGCCCCAACGGAGGCCAAACAGACCCATCTCCGCACGAAACAACCACAGCTAGTTATTCCGAGCCCTGGAGCAAGGCCGGGTGGCCGCCACGATAACGACTGCCTAGCAATTGCTGAGATTGAGATCTTGCCAACGTATGGAGAGATCATGAGCCAGCAGCTGGAGTACCTGCCTACAACAGACTTCACAAAAGAGAGTTTCCTCAAGGATACCAGGGAACGTTATATCGACACGATTTTTCGGCTCTATCGTCACGACACCTTCTCGGCTGTGAAAGATTTCCTTCGTGAGCAGCTGACTTACAATTCAGCCGAGAACCTCACCAACTCAAGTCCTTCCGAACTCGGACGTAACGGTCTAGCCCACTTCTATTCCGCGGCTGCTATCCAGAAACTTCATGTCAGCCTGAATAACGGCATAAAATGTGCCATATCATTCTTGCAGCTCCCCCACCTTCGGAAGCTGTCACGGACAGACCAGGCTAAATGGTGGGTGGAATCCTCGCGCCTTGAACCGGGCAAATTACTTGTCATGGTGGTGTCCCATCGCGGGAGAAGGCGACTGCTGTACCTTGTCGGAGGAGCTGAATATCAGGAAAGGCATAAATCAACGGTGTTCAAGGAAAGGATGTCTGGAATACGACCTACGGTGTATGTCAAGCTGGCCCGAGAGACCGAGGAGGACATAACTCTACTCAACGAGCTACATGTTGCACGAGCACAAGGGCACCTCTTTGAGCTTTGTGGGCTCATTCCGCAGTCCTACGAACCCACACTAACCAACATCCAACGGATGTCGAAAGACACTGGGTTGGCGTTCCAACGGTGGATTATTCCGACACCGAAGACTGCTCAGCAGCACCTTACGGTCCCCCCACCGGCCTATGCTCGGAAGCAGGGATTTGTGTACAGGCTTGACTGTATCAGCAAGGAGAAACAACCCCTAGGCTTGAAATTGGATCCGAACAGATCTCCGAAGGGCAAGGACTTGACCACACTGCAGAGGGCTACCGGGCTCAATGAAAGTCAAGCCCAAGCCCTAGTCGCCGCGCTTAGCCAAGAGTTCGTCCAAATCCAGGGGCCACCTGGTACAGGGAAAACGTATGTCGGTCTTCAGATCGTTAAGGTTTTGGTGGAACACAAAACGACTTGTCAGCTCTCGCCTATTCTGATCGTGTAAGTCTTTCGTCAGACGACGGTCAATGCGAGGCCCCTTGCTGCCAAATGCTAACTTTGGATCTCGGATAGGTGTGAAACCAACCATGCTTTGGACCAGTTTGGCGAACATATCGTTGAAGCCGGCATCAAAAACGTCATACGGGTCGGAGGCCGCAGCAAGTCAAAACTATTGAAGGAACACAATCTCTATCTGGTGAGAAAAAAGAGGACCACTAATGGTGAAAGGAAAGCAAGGACCTCGGTGTTTGCACAATTGAACGCGGCGCTTTCCCAGGCCGAGAACTGCCTTGGTCCTATCCATCAAGCAATGGCAGGGCAAACAGGCTGGCCACTTCTGAAGAATTTCTTTTCGAAAAAATATCCCAGAGTCTACAGCCAACTGAACCCGGATGATGCTGAAGGATTTACACTCGTTGGCGACCCTGTCATGAATTGGCTCGGGCAGAGGCCGGCAAAGTCAGCCACGGGCTCGAAGACGAAAGCTCCTGATCACTCACGCTTGATCATAAAAGCGGAGACCAACATCCATTCTCTTACAGTTGACGAGCGGTGGGCATTGGTGGATCACTGGCTTGATCAATTTGCCCAGGAGCAAACCAAGTTTCTAATGGAGCATCTGCACAAAGCGCAGAGCCTTCGTCAAGATCTTGCGAGACTCAATGCTAACATCAACTGTCGGCTTCTCGGGCGTGCAGATGTTGTCTTAATGACAACCTCGAGACTGGCTTATGACAACGAGATGCTTCGAAAAATGAAGCCCAAGGTCATCATTTGTGAGGAGGCAGCCGAGGTGATGGAGCCTCGCATGATGGCGGCGTTCATCCCCGGGGTCGAACACCTCATCCAGATTGGCGACCACCAGCAGTTACGCCCGTTCGTAAAGAACTCTCTGCAGTTCAGCATGGAGACCAAGGTCGGAAAGCACTACCAGCTTGATCGCAGCCTTTTCGAGAGGCGTGTCACCGGTGAGCCAGGGATGAAGCCCCTCGCCGTCATCCAGCTGAATGAGCAGCAACGCATGCCACCTGAAATTTCGGCACTCATCCGAACCAACGTCTACAAAGACCTTCAGGATGGCTCTCGTGTCATGAACCGTCCAATGGTGGTCGGCCTACGGCAAAGACTGTTTTGGTGGGATCATGATCATGAAGAAGGCATTGGCCTGAATGCAGCTGAAGGCATGTCTTACACTAACTCCGTGGAAGTTGAGATGGCTACCGCCCTTGTCCGTCATCTTGTGCGGCAGGGCGTTTACGAAGGCAAAGACATTGCCATTCTTACGCCGTACGCAGGCCAGCTGCTCAAGCTTCAGGCAGCACTTGACGAGCATTTTGAGATCGTCTTGAGTGAAAGAGACGAAGAACGCTTAGCTGCCCAAGGGTTCGACAAGAAGAACAAGGTCAGAGAGTCTGAGACCCAGACCCAAACGTTCCTACCGTCGGGCAAGATGCAGATGTCAGAGGGCATAAGGCTTGCTACGGTTGACGGTTTCCAAGGCGAGCAGGCCAAGATCATCATCATCTCGCTTGTCCGCAGCAACAAGAAGAGCAAAGTAGGCTTCCTGAAGCTGAAGAACCGAATTAACGTTCTTCTCAGTCGAGTTCAGCACGGCATGTACCTCATCGGCAACACGGCGACCTTTCCGGCTGTGGACATGTGGAAGGACGTTTACCGGCAGATCTCAGCCAGGAATGCCGCGGGCCCTTCGATTCCTCTGTGCTGCCCTCGGCATCCCAAAACCTCGATATATTGTACATCAGCGGAGGATTTCGCCAGTCTCAGCCCCGAGGGCGGCTGTACACTTGCCTGCGTCGACCGGCTTCCAGTCTGCGGTCATCCCTGCCCGAACAAGTGTCATTCGAAGATGATACACAAGGCCGTCATCTGCCCGAAGCCTTGTCCGAGTGTTCGGAAAACATGCAAGCATGCTTGCCCGAAATTATGTGGAGAAGAGTGTGGAAAATGTATGGTGATGGTCAACGACGTAAAACTCGCGTGCGGACATACCAAGGACAAGCTCCTGTGCTATCAACTCCTGGAGTTGGATTCTGTTCTTTGCCGCGTCAAGGTGGACAAACAGGCACCAGCTTGTGGCCATACGGTGACAGTTGATTGCACTACGGACGTTTCATCGAGCAAATTTCTCTGCGATGCAAGGTGCAATGCTTTGCTGCCCTGTAATCACAAGTGTCAGGGTACATGTTGTCTGTGCCGAAGTTATGATGAAGAGATATGCATCACCGTGGAGCACAAGACATGCGAAATTTGCCAGCCATCTCTATGGGGCTTGGGAGATATTGAGCGCATGCTAGCGTTTGTCGAGGGCCAGTTGAGACAGTCGGCTGACGTTGCCGATGGCGATACCGCTAAGCAGCATTTTCTTGGGAAGAATCTGGATGGAGAGGACCAGGCCGGAGCGACGGACAAGACGGCTGCCCCAGATCGATACGAGAGTTGCCATAAGCTGCTAGCACTTTGCCAGCAGACACAGGAGCGAATGATGACTCATGACTCCTTGACGGCAGCCATGAACGGACTCAGTCTCGATCGGAGCTCTCAACCACAGGCACAGACAGATGCCCAGAAACTAAGTGGTATACCCGCTGAACTCGAGCTGCTAGGCGCGAGACTGATCGACCACAAAGTTCAGGAGGCAATACTGCGCGACAAGTTTAGATTGTCGGTCATGATGGGCGACGAAGCTAAGTCCGGCACCACTGCCGACATCGAGCTGGAGCGTTCCGTAGTCTCTCTCCTGCGAACCGGCACCGTCCTGCTGGAGGACTGTTCCAAAACCAAGCTACCGCGTCTGGCCTTCATCGCTCTGATTTTGTACGCTAGAGTTGCTTTAATGGTCTTGCTTTATCGCCAGTCACAAGACCTGCTGAACAACGGCACCGTCTCGTCTGTTCGGCCTTCTGAAACGGGAGCCCCCGGCGAGAACGAAGTGACAGGACGGTTGGAACGCATTTTCAAGTTGTTTGTCACTGCGAAAGGGTTGTGTGACGAGTCTTCTAAGGAGGACGCGGACCTAAGAAGATGCGTGCAGGAGGTCCTAAGGTTTAGGAAGCAGCATATGAACAAGTTGACGCTGAAGGAGGTGGTTGAGGGGATTGGTGAGGCGCCGGTTGTTTTCATGTCGAGGTCGGGGTGAATACCTCCAGGATATGTCATGTATGTGTCATGGCCCGGCCAGACGGGTCATTGTGATTGGTTGTAGATTAGATAAGGAAGAGTGGGTCCGCAGCGGATCTGGCCCTGGGAGCATATCTCCCATCGTCAGCCGCGCGCGCAACTCTTACCTTTTGTTTTATTCTTTAGTCGTAAATTCTATGTTGANTAGATTAGATAAGGAAGAGTGGGTCCGCAGCGGATCTGGCCCTGGGAGCATATCTCCCATCGTCAGCCGCGCGCGCAACTCTTACCTTTTGTTTTATTCTTTAGTCGTAAATTCTATGTTGAACGTCAACAACGCTGCAGCCCTGTCTCGCCCGTTACGTGCCTTCACATCCACTACCACTAGGATGCTGTCGTAAGCGACTCCTGTGGTGGTGTCTGTGGACGGAGGTAACTTGGTAATGAAGTCCATAGTTACCGAGCTCCACGGCCTTTCCGCGACTTCTAGGGGTTCGAGGAATCCATATGGCTTGTGTCTTGCAACCCTGGTCCTGCTACAGCGTTCACAGGCCTGCAATGTTCGAGCCACCTCGTTTTTCATTCCTGGAAAGTCGTAGTGTTGCCGTATCCTTGCTATGGTTTTCGCAATGCCCATGTGTCCTCCCATTTTGGACGCATGGATCCCCACGATGAGAGCTTCGCGTTGCTCTGGCCAGACATAGGCCTTGTCGTGATACCATAGTTTGCCGTTCTGGAGGACGATTCCTTCTTCTGGGCTGTCCTCCCACCGCCGCCGCTCCTTGGGAGTGGCGATAGTAGCCTGGTAATCAGGGTCTTGTAGTTTGACCCGGTGGACGGCACAACACTCTACCCATTCCTGCAGGGGGTGTACGAGTGATCCGTCGGGTTGTTCCTGGAACAAAGGTGCAGAGGCTTCTGCTGCGTCTTTCACATGGTCTGCCCGTCGACTTAAGGCGTCGGCTCGAGCGTTTTCTGATCCCTTCTTGTAGTTGATCTTGAAGTTGAATTCTGACAAGAACTCGGCCCATCGTGTTTGGCGGCCGTTGAGTACCTTCGTGGTTGTGAAGTACCGCAGGTTGTTGTGGTCGGTATAAACCTGTACTTCATGTGCGGTACCACTGAGGTACGGCCTCCATTCTTGAAATGCCTCAATGATAGCCAAGAGTTCCTTGTCGTGAATGGGGTAGTTGCGACGGGGTCCTTCCAGCTTCTTGGAGAAGAAAGCTACAGGGTGCAGTTTTCCGTGGTCGTCGCGTTGTCCCAACTGACCTCCGATAGTGTAGTCTGACGCATCGGTCTCAACTTCGAAAGGCTTGTTTGGGTCGGGAAGTTTCAGTACGGGATCTGCGGTGATTGCGTCGCAGATGGCTCTGAAAGCTTCTTCTTCGTCTTTCCCCCATGTGAAAGCGGCCTCTTTCCTGGTGAGCTCATACAATGGCCTGGCAATCTTCCCGTAGTCGCGTATGAACATACGGTAAAAATTGGTAAACCCTAGGAATCCGCGGACTTCGGTCGCGTTCCTAGGTACAGGCCAGTTCCGTACAGCTTCCACCTTGCTTGGTTCCATCCTGATCTCATTTTCTGAGATCAGATATCCAAGAAACACGGTTTTCTTTACATGGAATTCACTTTTCTCCACGTTGACGGAGAGCTTGTGCTCGTGTAGTGCGTCCAGCACCTTTCTCACGTGTTCCTTGTGCTCCGCGAGAGTCTTGGAATATATGAGGATATCATGTTGGGCCGCCGCCACCTGGTAAGGTTGGCTGGCACTTGGCCCACTTTCACTTCCAGACCACACCAGTATTTTGTCCTTCTTTCTTTCTCTTCCCGTAGCGCTTTCTTTCGTCATCATCCACAATATCATCACTTCTTTCTTTGATTCAGCGTATCGCTTCCCACAGGTTATGCGCCCTTAACCGCTTTGCGATCTTCGAAGTCAACAATCGAGCCGCTTCGTTACGAGGTTTACAGCAAATTCAAGCACACCCTATAGGGAGAAAGTCGTGGTGTTTTGATTGATTTGCACGCCCATCAACGAACGCGACCTTCTTGTCGACCCCGCATCGCGCCCTCCATCAACAGTTGTATCTAGCCCATACGACTCACCTTTCATACGACTCACCTTTCTTTCATCACATTTTTTTTTTTTCTTTCAACGTCACCTTTCTTTTACGTCGTTATCTACAGCTTCGAGCGAAGTCTTCTTTCCTTTTCAGTCTACTCTCATTCACCATCATCATGGCTTTGGAGGTCGGAATGAACATCGAGCAGTTGCTCGGTGAGTCCAACATCGACAGTTGGGACAACGCCCTTCGTAACACTCTCGACGTGTACGGCTTACTCAACTATTTCGACGAGGATGTTCAACCTCCCACTCCAAAAGACCCGGACGCCCCGACTGCGGCTGAGAAGAAGGCTGCCGAGGACTGGCGTGTTGAACGCGCGCGTGTCTTACTTGCCATCACGAATTCCATGAAGAGTCGGAATGTCCAGATTCTCCTTCAGAATTCGGGTTGGAATCCTGCTGACCACGACCCCAAGCGCCTCTACGACCTCATCAAGCGTGTGGTTCCCAAGGTCTCCCAAGAATCCATCGGCATGGTTATCAAGGAGTATACCAGTCTCAACCGTGCCTCCTTTGATTCTATGGCTTCTTTCCTTAACCGTCATTTCTTTCTTCGTAAACGTTGAAACGATCTTAAGTTTACAGTCAGTCCTCAGGTCGAGATTCGGTTCCTTCTCAACGGACTTGAATCCTTCTATCCTCTCCATCACCGTCTTTGGGTCAACGACCTGACCAACGGTCACCTCACCATGTCCGATTTGCTCGACAAGCTCAATACCATAGCGACAACCGAGGCCACGACGCCGGCCTTGTCGGTGCAGGTTAAGGCTGGGACCAAGGAGAAAGAGGATGTCACACGGACATTCGACCCCTAAACCTGACCAAACAGACCAAGGCTCACGGAGCCACGCGGCTGATCCTCACGAACCACCAAACCTCGCTAGCCAGGCCAGAGAGGAGAACCCTGTCGTCACAGGAACAACCCTCAGCCAACCGAGGAGACATCGGCGACGACGCCGGTGCCAAAGGAAGGAAGGAGACTGGAGGAAGCYATYCAGGAAGGTCCACATGTAAGCACGGCTGTGCACATCGCTAGATAGATGTCTTATTGCCTCATGACCAGATCAGGCCAACAGGAGGATGTACGTGCCGATCAGAAGGAAGGAAGGAGACTGGAGGAAGCCATTCAGGAAGGCTTTGGCATAAGAAGGCCAGGAAGCCCAGCCGTTGGAAAAGCTGGGAGGGGTTCAACAAGGCCTTCGAGACCAAAGTAGTTTATTAGCTGAATTGAACTACGGTTCCAAGCCCTGAACACAGCCCTTGTCACAGAGGATACGAAGTCCAGCAACAACAAGAAGGACAAGAAGAAAGGCCAACGCGAGATGATCGACTGCACTCATCCCGGCTGCAAGCGTCAGATTCCTACCGGCTTCGTCCATGCCGCTTGTGGTCATCACAGAAACCCCGACAACGACATCTGTTGGTGGTGTGAACCAGACAAGGCACCAGCTACTTGGCAGAACAAAGAGAAGGCCATCAAGGCTCTGCAGAAGACATCTACAGGCACTACCGCTCTTGTCGTCCACAACTCAAGCAATCTCAACAATCCGGCCACGACTGGATCCAACTTGCTGTTCGCCAACAGTATCCCGGAATTCAGCATGCTGGGCGCTATACTCAACCCAGCGGGTTTTCACTAGAGCTCCCAGCGATATCCTTATTCGCTGAAGTCCAACAAGCTCATGAGGCATTCACCAAAGACAGTGTGGTATACGATACCGGTGCGGCGACCACGATCTTCAACCATATCAAGTGGTTCACCGACTTGCAACCTTTGCCTCAACCTATGACCTATGTTATAGGTGATGGTAGGACTCACTACGCCTNACAGTGTGGTATACGATACCGGTGCGGCGACCACGATCTTCAACCATATCAAGTGGTTCACCGACTTGCAACCTTTGCCTCAACCTATGACCTATGTTATAGGTGATGGTAGGACTCACTACGCCTACCATGTGGGCACTGTTGAGCTCACCATACCGTCAGACGACGACGCCTTTGTTCGAGTTACTATCAAAGATGCTTATTATTGTCCAGTTACACCCGCTAACCTTCTCAGCCGACAATCAATGCTCGACGCTGGAATGGAATGGAATATGCGGTCCAATTCTATTGTGTACGCTCACACGCCTAAGACCACCAAATGTGGCACTCTTCGAGGAGGAGTACTGGTTATACCGACTTCCAAGCCTCCCGATTTCAGTCAAAATCGGATCACCCCCGGCCACGCCCTACTCGCCTCAATCAATTACCAGACCATGCACCGACGTTTGATGCACGCCGGGAAGGAGACGGTTATCAAGGCTTGCAAGGATGCTAGGATCGATCTCAAGAACATCAACAACGACTTCTGCGAGGACTGTGTCTTCGCCAAGTCACAAGACGTTATTCCCAAGACCTCTCACCCGGTCGCTACCAGGCCATTGGAGTTCGTCAGGATTGACGTCATCTACAACAAGGAACCAGGCCANATCGATCTCAAGAACATCAACAACGACTTCTGCGAGGACTGTGTCTTCGCCAAGTCACAAGACGTTATTCCCAAGACCTCTCACCCGGTCGCTACCAGGCCATTGGAGTTCGTCAGGATTGACGTCATCTACAACAAGGAACCAGGCCACCTTGGCTACCATTATACGGTCCACTTTGTCAACGTTCTTACAAGCTATCACTGGGTACGGTTCTGTGCCAAATAATGGTGATGCTTTTGAAGCCATCAAAGAATGGAAGACTTGGGTGGAGACTCAAAGCGGCCTCAAAGTTAAGGTTGTTGGCATCGATGGCGGTCCCGAATTTGGATTGTCAACCTCTGATTTCCAGAAGAGCAAGCTTGTCGTGTGGGCAAGACAAGAAGGCATGGASATCTACAAGTCRACGGCCCATTCACCCTGGATGAACGGCARGGCAGAAGCGGCGGGCAAGATTATCATGACGCGCAGCCGCGCCTTAATTATCGAGCACAAGATTCCAGTCAAACTGTGGCCCTTTGTCGTCSACAGCGTAGTCAAGATTCTCAATCTTCTACCTTCCAAGTCCAACCCGGAACAAAAGANGGCAGAAGCGGCGGGCAAGATTATCATGACGCGCAGCCGCGCCTTAATTATCGAGCACAAGATTCCAGTCAAACTGTGGCCCTTTGTCGTCSACAGCGTAGTCAAGATTCTCAATCTTCTACCTTCCAAGTCCAACCCRGAACAMAAGAGTCCTCACGAACTCTTCGCCAGAGCAGCCAATTTGCCAGAGTCGTCAGTCAAACCGTATATACGCCACCTTCGCAGCTATTTCTGTACTGCTTACTATCACATCAAACCTCAGAAGAGAGTGCAAGGCRACAAGTYCGCTCCCAGGTCACGAAAGGGTAAGCTTATTGCTTACGATGAYCTTCACGGCCGTATTTRCCGTATTTGGGATGAAGAACTGGGAAAAGTCGTCCGGGCAAGTGCTGTCCGATTCCATGAGGGTGATCACGACAATCAGGATCTTCCTGTCGAGGATACTGAATATGAAGTCATCTTTAATGACCAGACTGTTCAGGAGATTGAGGAGGTTATCGCCAAAGGCCAGAACAYCTACGTTACAGTGCAAAATACGTGGAAGCCGGATGTCGAGGAAGAACCGCAAAGCCCCAAAGCACGGGAGCCACCTTCCCAAGACTCATCGCTCAAAGCGCCACCCGTCCAAGAACCCTTTCAACCTCCATATCTCACGCCTTCTGCTACACCAGACCCTAGCTCACAGTCTACACAGGTYACCCAAGCCCAGTCTGAGAAGACTACCRCTGAGACAGCGATTCCCTCTATTGAACCCGTCGAAGAAGTCATCTTTCAGATGGACGACGAGGACTACAGAGATTTGGAAGGAGAGGCTCCCATTCCCCCAGAGGAACACCCTTTCCCGGAAGATTCACCAAATCTGGGCGTGACAGCCGCTTCGGCAGTTCGACCCYAGACTCCTCCGCCTTCCCCTTCCCCTGCCAATATCCCTCTCCCTCCCCCTACCCCTGGAGAGGACATGGTGGAGCAACCGGTACAACCTCAACAAGCCTCTTCTCGACCTCGACGAGCTGCGGCACAGAAACCTGAAGGTTTCAAATATGGCCAGGAGCAAGTCACTGATGGYACCAAGAAGCTGGTGTTCTTTCACGGTAATTCCCCACCCAAAGCTYATTCTCTTCCAGTYTTTTATTATGGCATTGATGAACCACGCATTGTTCTGCCTCAGGTTATCTGCCTWACCTCTATCAAAGTSGACAATGATCTTCGACACCTTGATAAATCTAGTATCCCGAAGAACTATCGTCAGGCCCGGCGCTTGGCCAACTACGAGAAGTGGTGGCTTCCAGYRATGAAGCGCCAGGTCCAGTCCTTGGAAGATCAAGAGGTGTACTTCCTTGTCAAAAAGAAGGATGGTATGAAGGTCTTGCCAGGAAAATGGGTGTACGACNATCGTCAGGCCCGGCGCTTGGCCAACTACGAGAAGTGGTGGCTTCCAGYRATGAAGCGCCAGGTCCAGTCCTTGGAAGATCAAGAGGTGTACTTCCTTGTCAAAAAGAAGGATGGTATGAAGGTCTTGCCAGGAAAATGGGTGTACGACGAAAAGATGGATCCACATACCTGTGAGCTTACTGCCCGAGCAAGATGGGTGGTGTGCGGTAACTTCGAAGACGGAGCCTGGRATTTCCAAGATGTTTACGCGGCTGTGGCAAACAGCGTCAGCGTTCGAACCTTCCTCGCCCTCATGGCTGCCTTGGACTTGGAATGYCACCAGTTCGACTTCAACACGGCCTTTYTCAACGCGCCCATTCCACCCGACGATATCTACTACGTCCAACAGCCAACTGGCCTTGAKAAAGGCCRCGACATGGTCTGTCAACTGCGACGAGCACTCTACGGCCTCAAGCRCAGCCCTCTATATTGGTTCAAGACTTTGGTTCCCGTCATGAAGAAGTGTGGATTCGAGCCACTTGGTGCGGACTGCTGWCTCTTCCGTAACGACAAGCTTGGTGCAATGATTGTCCTGTATGTGGACGACTTYCTCATTGCAGCAAAGACTGTCGATACCATCAACGAGATTAGCGGGAAGCTTGCTCAACACTTCAAGATGAAACACCTGGGAGAAGTCAAGACGTTCTTGGGCTACGAGGTTATTCGGAATCGCTCACAACGTACAGTCTTTGTGACACAGGAACGATACACCAGATYGTTGATATCCAAGTTTGGGTATGAGGGTCTTCACGGCGTCAAGTCTCCTTGGCCACCCAACTTCGTCTTGGAAAATGGCGATTTACTCCCCAACAAAGGGAAGCGAAGGCAACGCTAAACCTACAAATCGCCATCTTGAGTTGATGAAGCACCTCTTCCGCTATCTCATCCATACGGCTGAGCTTGGTATCCTTCTAGGTGGAAAGCCGTCTCCAGGCAACGACAACGTCATCAATCTGCGTCTTCGAGCATATGCGGACGCCTCATTTGCSGACGAGAAATTCACGCGCCATTCGACAGGTGGCCATGTGGTGTTTTTGGGAGCTGGTCCASTATACTGGAAGAGATTACTTCCCCACACCCACCAAAAACTTACACGCACCCACCTTTTCAATCTAGCAGCTGACATGTAAAATATACCGTTTAAACCGTAAAATTCGTGATCTGTCATGTCTTGAAGTGGGTCAACCCAGTAAATCCCCTGTAAATCTTGTTCTACAGCGGGCAACCAAGCAAATATGACAGCGCCAACCTGGTGATACTTTCGTGGTGTTGAGAGGTTCAACTCTACTCTACTNCCGTAAAATTCGTGATCTGTCATGTCTTGAAGTGGGTCAACCCAGTAAATCCCCTGTAAATCTTGTTCTACAGCGGGCAACCAAGCAAATATGACAGCGCCAACCTGGTGATACTTTCGTGGTGTTGAGAGGTTCAACTCTACTCTACTCTACTCTACTCTACTCTACTCTACTCTACTCTACTCTACTCTAAATGCTTACATCTGACAACCCAGAGCTCACGTCTGGTGGCTCAGAGAGCTCAGAGAGCTCGTCATGATCATCAACGGGGTCGAGGGAGAAGAAAGGGTCGTCTTCTGGTATAGTCCAAGTGGTATCGGGGTCGAAGGAGGCATCAAAAGCGAAGGTATCAATCGAAGAGTGCGACGTGCGACGAGGGCGCTTGCTAGAAGGCGGCATCTAGAGCAATTGATTAGTATAGAGATTAATTGAATGCGACGACTTTACGTACGTTGAGGGTGTTGTTGATGAGTGTAAAGTGCTGAAGTGCTGGTGGAAATGGCCGTGTGAAATCGAGGGAAAAAATGACCAAGTTAGAGCGATGTTGTGGTGTATTGAAAATACGAAATTTAGCGGGTAAAAACGAGATTTACAATGTCAGGTGTCATCAGCTGTACCGCCCCATTTTTCTGGTGGGGGTGGGTGCGTGTAAGTTTTTGGTGGGTGTGGGGAAGTAATCTCTTCATTTTCGATCCATGTCTGGTTCGAGGGGGGAGTGTTGAAGCAGACTACCGTCTCGGCAGTCGATCCACACATGGACCCCAGTCATATATATATATATCGAGGGTCTCCTCTCATCATTCACCTACTCTCCTTTAGCTCTTCAGTCAATCAATCAAGGAATTCCCTTGCCGATCCTCTGCCCCAAATTCCCTGCGCCCACTCATGTGCTCCAACAAGCAATGAGGGGGAAGGTGAAACGCCCGCTCCCTGCGTCACAGACTTCATCTTGGGACGCCTTCAAGCTTCGTCCAAAGCAACCATCAAGCGGTTAACAAGTAATGATACCTCTACGTATAATCACCCAGAGGTAAACGATTTATATTGACTCTATATCTTGGAAGCAAGCGGCTATTGATAGCTCTTACGTTACCTAGCCCAGCTTGTTCCTATGATCTATTTCCGTCGACTACCTATATTGTGTTACGATCTCAAGGAGGATCAGACCGGCTAAGACGGCTCAGAAGGAAACACTGTCAGCAAGGATGGCCTAAAAGGACGCCTTGTGGCCTTGACAGGCCGGAAGGACCTTGTATGTATTGATCAGAAGGATGGTCTGGATTTGTATAAGAAGGCCTGGGAACTCNACCGGCTAAGACGGCTCAGAAGGAAACACTGTCAGCAAGGATGGCCTAAAAGGACGCCTTGTGGCCTTGACAGGCCGGAAGGACCTTGTATGTATTGATCAGAAGGATGGTCTGGATTTGTATAAGAAGGCCTGGGAACTCAACCCTCGCCTTGAAGGTTGAAAGGATTCAACAAGGCCTTCGAGACCAAAGTAGTTTATTAGCTGAATTTGAATTACTGTTCCAAGCCCAGATCACTGCCCTTGTCACATTATGTCCTTCCCGCTCTCTCTCCTGTCCAGTTCTTTTCCTCCCAGTGTGACAGTGGGTAGTCAGAGTAAGCTGGTGTTCACTCTTAACGAGTCCGAACCCACTTCCCCATACCCCACTCAACCACACGGAAGTTCGACCTAGCCGGCAGACAGGCGGTTGGAAACACAAGATATACAAAATCCCAATACCTGCCTCATATATTTCCATACCGAGGGAAGTCTGAACAGCATAACCTTCACCCATTTGAAATGTTCAGTTGAAGTTGAAGTTGTGATGGAATTTGAAGGATGAAAGTTTGGAGCTGCATCACTCCATACCAAGCCGCGCTTGGAACGCGAATAAATCAAAGGTTTGAAGTACCTGGTTATCAGACGTTTGTAACGGCCTAGGCCCATGTCCGCTGATCTCAAAGGTTAGTCACATGTGCCATAGTTGCAGGCACGGATAATAGTAAGGACAAGTTGGAAGTCCGTGACCTGGATGCCTAAGGTATTCACTGAGGTGGGCTTCTTATTCACCGGCACTGTCTTCCTGGTATTTCTACTTAGGCTGCCCCGCGGTTTTCCCTTTCTTTTTCTCCTCATCCGTTGTACTCCAGAATCACTCACTTTTCTGTTGTCGCGTTTTTAATTTTGCCTCCAACAGACGACAGTTAGACCACAGACAAATACTTGGTTGTACTCGTACGGCGTAGATTCCTCGCGCTTCTTTTCTCTAGTCACTAACAAGTAACAAGTCCATCATGTCCTCTTGGTCTGTATGCGGTATCGACAGCAGCGGTATCGACAGCGGTTCGGTTCTCCTCGTCCGCGCCCACAAAAAATCAACCGCAACACAACAATCTCGGTCATCACCGCCCGGCACTTCAAGGTTGAACACCTTTCTTCCCACAGCCACTCGCTACCTTACCTTAGTGATAGGGTAACAAGGGTTCTCGAAAATACCAGTATGCATGTGCAACAGTATCATTAAAAAGAAGATGTCAGAGGGAGAAAGGCCGAGCCGAAGGCTGGCCCAGAAAGGAATCCCTTTATGGGAATTCCTTATCTTATCGACTCAAACAATTGATCTAATCATACATGTGATGCAATGGTCCCGCATCATTTAGGTAAGGTATCTGTCTGACGCGCGATCTCCAGGTACAACAAACTCCACGTACCTCCTCGCACCTCCACGTACCTCTACTTACCACTGGTGCTCTACTAGTCACCTCAACCTCAATCTCAAACCTCAACCTCAAACCTCAACCTCAAACCTCAACCTCAAACCTCAACCTCAAACCTCAACCTCAAACCTTAAACATCACAACCTTACAACCTCACCACCTCAACCACTAGACTCACCTCGGCACTCACCACGGAACTCACCACTCAACTCAACTCAACCTCACCAGTCAAAACCAAACCTACCAAAAATGTCCAAGCCCACCCCCCCACGGAAGGACTTCGACTACCTAAACCAGCCCACCCCCCTCCTCTACATCTGCGGCCACATGTGCGCCGACGGCACCGCGCTGTACGGCAAGCCCGACGAGGACAAGGACAAGAAGCCTGTCTTGTCCGACCTCGCTCGTAAGGGCCGTATAGCCATAGTCTTTCCGTGCGGGGAGTGTTACGACTCTGGGGCTTGGGTGTATGAGAAGACGATGAGGAAGTGGGTTAGGAACGTGATGCCTGTCGCTACGGCTCCCGCTCCCGTCGTCGCCAGGGGTCCTCCCGTCTTCGTCAAGGCTCCCGTCTTTAGGGCTCAGCAACAGCAGCAGCAGCTTGAGAAGGAGAAGAAGCAGGCTGAGAAGCATGCCCAGCTTGAAAGGGAGATCCCGGAGCTTGAAAAGGAGAAGAAGAAGCTTCTTGAGGAGCTTCAAAAGATGAAAATCATTGCCTAAGTAGAGGTAGAGGTAGTTTCCCGATGGCGGCCCGCCGATACTTTCTCACTTAAGGTACGGTACGGTACCTTAGGGCGTGTTCGTTCCGGCAGTAGTGCAGTAACGGAAGCCTTTTTTTGGTAGCAGAAAGGCTTTGGGTTAGGGTTAGAAGAGCTTCCCTTACTGCACTACACCCGGAACGAACACGCCCTTACCAAAGGACATCACATACCTTACCTACCAAGCTGCTCAATACCACTTTACATGGGCCGTCAATAACATTGAAGAGCTAGCTCTTCGAGAAGGACTGGATCAGATCTCCTACTTCGGCGACCCACTTGAAAATCTTGTTGGACTCGTTGGGATGAAGGAAAGTTGGTTTGTTGGTGGTGTGAACAGTTGGGCTAGGAATCATTCGAAGAAGGGAGAAGGAGGACAGGGAGGGGGATCAGGGAAAGGAGGAGTTGGCTGGACGATGAACTGGATTAAAGAGAACGAAGGAAGGCGGTGGAAGAAGGGTAGAAGCTATGTCTCGAGAAAGAAACCCGTCTATGCCAAAGTTCTTCTATTATCAACGATGGTCGATGAGATCGGAAGAACATGCTGGTATTAGGGGTAGCTACATGTAGCATGAGAGCTCCCTAGGGCTAGGCACGGATAGCAACCACCTTAAGTGATGGCATTTCTTCACTTCGAATTACCTGACCTTCACTTGTCGATGTGGCACCGTTTCAGCAAAGGTTCGACGCGTGCAGACGAGACAATAAAGAATGAAGTGCAATTTGACAGCTTTCAAGTCGTTTGAGAGGTGGACTCTAGTCGATTGTTCAACATACGACATATCCTTTGCCAACAACCATACGGTAGAGGTATGTTTGTGATAACATCTATTATGTTGATAATACAACCACAAAGTGAACTTTCAGGCTGGGTACAATACACGCCCAATAAGCTAGAATGAGGACATATGTACTCCAATCCTTGACTTAGGCAGAACCGCAATGCTGACCGAAAGAGGAAATATTTCTCGAAGAGTCTTAACCGATCAAGTCAGCGCTGGATCAAAGATCCCACTGGAGATCCACCTGGTGCCGTGGCCGGCTTCATGGTCGTGCTTGTGAGGCTAGCTGTAAACAACGAAGATCAAAAACCAAGAGCCCAAGAAGCGGATATCAACCTATCATCTCGATCTCTTCCATCGCTCATCTGATCCAGACAGTGATCAGTCACTCATCGAGATCATTGATCATACACATGATCACGCCTTTGCTTACTAGGCGATAAACCCTACCATACTTATCTTCCTCCTTATTAGTCATTTATGACAGTGATACGAAAGAAAGAGTATGTAAATGGATTTTGTGTGTAGTACGAGTGTTAGTATTGCTTGGAAATCAAGTGAAACCGGACTGTCAGAGCCGGAGCCTCATAGCCATCCATCCGCTAAAACCTACAGCTGTGTAAGCGCTTGCGCTGTGGCACGAAATGTGCGGTTCTAGGTGGTAACCTTGCCGTTGCTCCCGGTATTAAGCGGCCGCAATCGGAGACAGGCGCCGCATAGTCACATAGCCGCTGGCGTACCGACTACCGTGCCGTACTTGAACAGCTGGGTAGTCCCTCGTACTACCCGACAGTGAGGAAAGTGACGCCCATAGGGTATCAAGGCGAGAACTTTTCTTGGGTTAGGTTTGGTGAAAGGGGCGGTTGAAGGTCATATGCGCGGGACGGAGATTGGGGCTCATTTGTCACGAGTGGTTGGGTCAGAAGGATGGAAGCAGCTCGTTGACTTGTCCACGGAACCATTGGCTACCACACGAAGATTTGTTGCGCTCAACCGTGGATTCGTTTTCCGACCAAGCAGAGGGAGAGATGCGCATGCTTCAAGGGATCTGCCCCAAGCTGCCTTGGGCCCCATGAGCATGGTGGTGTGGGTTCCATCCCTAGCATCACGAATACCATGCCGGCACTGTCACACCCGATTCCCGCGTTGTCATGGCTCGGTACCCGGGTTTGTGAAACACGAGATGCCTCATGCTTGGCTAGAATGTCTGACACGATGGGATGGCTTGTCGTAACGTCGAGGACTTGCCCGTAATATGTGCTTCATCGTATAGAAAACGAGGTTCACCGCTTCGAGGCTCGTTGAAAGCACCTGAAGTAACCACACATTAGCCAATGGTGAGCAGTACCTCGTATCGTGATTCCTGGGCAAGGCTCTTCGGTGCCACTCGTCGGAGAGATACTCAGGAGAAGATCATAAACGTGGTCTCAGAACCGGCGGTCGGAGGGTAGCTAAGCCGTATTATGATGACGAAAGCGGATTCTGAGCCGTATTGTGGGTGGGCGGAATGGGCATGGTTATCGCTGACTGAGCTGCCGGGTGTCGTGTAGCTCAACTGGGATGAGACGTATGCGGCTCTGCGAGATCACCATTGTAGCATTTGTGGCCGCCGGGAATCTGGATGGCTCATGGTGCAGGATGATCGGGACGCAATGTCTCGTGTTGATGGACATGGTTCGCGTCGTCAATTCCATTTCTCTGCTGCCTTGGTATACGCAATCTCTGGCTGCGCAGCCTCAATGCCTAGCGGGAGGCAAATTCGAGCCTCATATTGCCCCCAGCTGAACTCAGCTGGACACGGGACTTGAGGCGGCATCAACTTGTCGGTCAAGGTACGTACCGACCTGACTTTTCCGTGAGAAATCCCACCCCCATATCGTATCCCATCCAGTCAAAGCTTGTCTTCCGAATGAAGTTATATCAAAGTGTATATGGTCCGCGGCTTGGTGTTGTCGTTGGAGAGATGTCCATGTGGTGATTAGCCGCTGAATCCATGGTCTACAACGCTGTTTATCCCTGGCTATGCGTACCAAATGGACGAATAGGAACCCGCCAATCGAACGGGGAGCACCGAATTGGGAAGGACAGTATACGGCCGTTAACAGCACGTTGCAACGACGGCGGGGATGCCTCTGTATCAGCATCGTCAAGCGCCGCTTCAATGCAGCGGGATGTAGCTTTGAGGCGAGGTAGAGAACTGAGAGCGGTGTCCCTAACAGATGTCAGAACTGATCTATCCATTTTAGCCCCAGGGACCTAATTGACCACGGTTCAGCAGATTGGCTGAAGGGAAGGCCATTGTCCCCTCGGGAGTGAGCAGTGGAAATCAGAGATTGAAATGCGTGCCTGACCGTGTTCAGCAATCGGCTGATAAATGGCGGTCAAGTCACGATGCTTGTATGGTGACGTGGAAAAGGAGATTTGGTGTTTGACGAGGAAACATTAGGATGAACAGATCCGGGGCAGTCCCTGTAGTCGTCCCTGTAAGTTGGTAGATACCCCACTGTTGTAGAACAACTACCGAAGGGTCAGCAGGCAACGACAATGTTCCCGTCATTGAACCATAGTTTTCAACGTCAGCAATTTGTGGGACATGCAAGTGAAGGGATCCTGGTCAAGCCGGGTTAAGGGTCGGCTTTTGGAAGACAAAGTAGCGGAATGATGTTGTGTAGTAGTGTCTTCATGACGGCGACGAACCGCGGTCACGGTTTTGAAACTGGGAGAGAGGAGTGTCTGATGGAAAGGTACTGTACTGGGCAAGGGGTCAGGAATTGGGGTTGTCAAGGGTTGTCTCATAGGGCTGAAGGATGGTGAAGAGGGTGTCAAGCTGTTAACCACGAAATGGAAAAGGGGGAACACAGCAGGCAAGGTCGCCGCTCGCAATCTTCCACACACCATCATGTCAGCAGACACGTCGCGGAAACTCGCATTGAAGATATGAAATCAGAATTCATAGCCGAGAAGCATCCCGTCTGCATCGTAAGCGACATAGACGAGCGCCAAATGTCAGCATCTGATACACGTTCCCGCTGTTGTTGGTTCGGGTGCCGCGGAGTCTCGGTATGGTGAACTGTCACTTGTGTGAAGAAGTGTGACTAAGCAGTAACAAGAGCTGTTATGGCGGGGTAATTGGAGACGAGGCAGACCATGTCTTGACAGTCATTTTTGTGTTTGCGGTGAGGAAGTCGTTATCAACTAAGGAGAATAAGATGCAGCTGAGTTGAGAAATGATCTACAGGAAGACGTGGAAGGTCTGAGACTGCCCCTGCACAGGTGTTTGAGATGGAAGGTGCGCCTGGGAGGGCTGCAGGTGGAATGGCGCAATGTGGGGCACCTTGACTGTCGAGGAGGCGCTTTTAACCCGCATAAAGCACAGCACTAACACCACCTCACTGCGCATCTATCTCCCGATCGTTGTCGTTGTTCAATAATAATGCCAGGCCGCTTGTTTAGATATCCAAACATACTTTAGGGTGGCGACTTTTGTTGCTAGATTTTGCGGCTGGGACACGTTCTTCAGCTGCCAAGTCAAAGGCCTCCCACGGATAGTTCCGGCCTGAAAGGAGATCTACACCACTACCTCCGTACCTGAAAACAACGGTGCGGGCTGAAGACAGACAATGCTCATTTATCACGAGAAACAAACACGACCATCACGAGTGTCTGGGTGTGGTGGCTCGCGGGAAGGAGCACCCATGGGCTAATTACCGACAGCGTGCATTTAAAGATGAGGCTGGGGAAAGAGCTCCTCTTCTCGTTTTCACTCGGACCCCACCAAGGTCGGACTCTTTTCCATCCACCATCCAAGATCCCGACCCGTCAAGCTTTGCAAATCACAATTCCCTTCGTCCGCTTCCCCCTTTCCATTGGGCCATTCAACCTCCAATCCATTGTTGTAATTGCAGAGATCCCTCTTGCGAGCCCTGCTAGACGCAACCACCCGAGCTGAACCCAAGAGAAGGCCGCCATGAATACGACCTCATCAGACGCCACGCGCCTGTTCAACATGATACTTGGCATTCTGTACCAACCATGACCCAATCCCTCCTCGTGTTACGTCGCCTGACAGGGGTGAAAAGAGTTCCAACACTACGACGGTGGAAAGGCTTGCATGACAGCAGCCATGGCGGACTGATAGTACATATGTAGCGCCGTTCAGGGACCCCGGCCCCAACCACCGCTCCCAGAACTTCCGAGCCATTTCACGTACCGCAGAGAGTAACAAGGTACCACTCCCGACTCACTCCAGTAACTGTATGCTAATATCGGTTGGCGTTTAGTGCCCTATCTCTCTCTCCCAAGGAATCGGTACATCAGTGCGGCCGGCGACCCAGTGACCCAACCGCGCGGCCCATGTACCCATCAGTCGATGGTAACAGCACCAATGATCTGGAAACACTGGGCCTGTTGAACGTGCTACTGCAGACACACGTCCGTGGCGGCCCATAGGGCTACCAGGACAGGGGATAGATGCACTGGACACAGTGATCTTCAGGCGCTATTACTGTCTTGCATCAACACCAAACTGTCACCGAATCACTGTCACGGTGCCATCAAATCTTCACATCGGCGACCTACTGAAACCCCCGCATTCTCCTAATGTTACCCATACTCGTTAGGGCTGAAGTCCACATGTCTGTGAAATGAGCCAGGACCAATGGAGCATGGGACATGCCGGGCAAGTTGGAACGACGATGGAGCACATTTCTCGGGACTTTGTCCTCGAAAGGTCTAACCCAATGACGCTACCCCGTCCTCACATGCCCTTGCATGGATTGTTCACATGAAGCTCGGGTGGTTGAATCTGTCTCTTAAGCAAGCGACAAAGGGCCCATAGGGCTGGGAGTATTTGCCATAACTCGTCAAAGCATAGGGTACCCGTTTCTTCACCTTAACCACCGACGAGCCCAACGCCCCCGAGACACGGTCGATATCGGAGGTCCGAGTTGGGCCGCCCATTTCCTCGACCCTTGTCCCATCCGAGAAACCACGGATGCTGACAGTCCCCAATTAACCCATCTTCGTTAGTGCGATCCAGCCCCTGCTGAGATGAGATGCCCCTCGCTTCTGACCCATGTTTTCTCTGAAAACATTTCTCTTTTCCGGGCAGTCTTCCTTTTGGCATTCCACCTCCACGCGTTTGCCATGACAATCCTCCCAGATGCACACTTGCATGGGATTCCCTGTCCGTCTGGAAAAGGGCTGAAGCAAGCACAGACATGTCAAACCTTATAAGACGCCATGATTACCCGTCAACTCAACCCATACGTCCTCAGCTTTGGTATCCTGTGCGGTTCGAGTTTTCCTCAGCCTGCCTTCGAGCTCCAATACGAGTATCAGATACGAGTGGGTGCCCATCTCGTCCTACCGGCCCACGTCATCGTCCCTGTGTTTCTCGGATTCCTTTCCCTCGTCACTAGAACGACATACGCTCTGGGCCCGGATATACCAGTGTTCAGATTGCGGTGTTTCAGGTCAGGAAGGTGGCAGTCTCTTCATGCACAAAGTACCAATAGGTAAGTTGTCATCATAAAGGCCTCTGGTCTGGCCAAACTGGTTCGCTAACAGTTGTATCCAGGCCAAGTGGACGTCTTACATGTATCTGGCACGTCCACGGTAGCGACAGCTGGCCAACCACCGAGTCCGAATCTTACAGTGGGCATAATCCTCACCAGTGCGCTGCGCTTACATCGGGTAATCCTTAAAAGTGTCTGTCAAGAGCAGGCACTGTAGGCATGCCCACCATCAATATCCCCGACGGCAGTAGCACACAGTTGGAGCCACGTCCTGCACATCAGCATCACCTGCGATTCTTTGCTGTCCATGCATATTTGGGCATTGCTGTCACTCTGGTTATCGTCACCATTTGGTGTTTCAAATCCCGACCGAGATCATCAACACGCAGTTGGGCGAGTTCCAGGAGCCAGCCAGACTTCAAGGAAACAAAGGCATCATTGGGCTGTGCAAAGCTTGTTGGGCCAGAGCTCACAGAAGGATCATATCCAAAGGAGTCCAGTCAAGACCTAGTGCTCGCCAAGCCCTCCTCGGTGAACGAACTGTTACATCCACTCTCAAGTGCATACACCAAAGTCGCGCACACACCTGGGCATCTACAGGCGATGGATAGCAATCACAAAAGTCAACTCAGCGATCGAAGTGATCCCGAAGCAACAGCATCACATGGTGTTAGCAAGAAGCCTAAGTCAACCCCAAGTTCAAAGTATGAGGCATATCTCTGGCCGCAACCGCCTTCCTCGGTCTCGATGACAGGGAGTTTGACTCCAGAACAGCTCCGGAAACATATGCCACCTCCCAAGACCTCTACCGGTACCGAAAGAACAACCAGCTCAGGTTCAACGAGTAGGGAAGAGGGCAGGGGAAAAGAACCTCTGCAGACACAACACCGCCAGATAGACGGGTTTGGGACGTCAACTACGGAGTCTCTGGGCTATGATGGTGTTCAGAGGCAAGATGGCGGGTTGTATGGTGTGTCTGTTGGTGAACCTAGACTGCACTTTACAAGACCTCCACCTCCGCCACCTCTGACACCGCCAACTCTCGACAAGACGGCCTTCGCCTTTCAAGATGGTCGGCCCACCTATGCTGCATCAGTTCCACCAGGTTTGGATGTAAGCTTTATCCATCAGCCTAATCCGGACTACATCGGTCACACCTCGTCTATTGATATCCTCCGCTCGAGTCCTGCCGAGGCGACGGCGATACCGCGTCGAAGATCATACACGAAGAGCGTGCCGGTTGGCATACCTATACCCAGCAGCAGCTCCTCTTCATCAAGTTCAACTACTGTAACATCTTTGTCAGCATTTTCTCCATCCAGATATCCGCCATCATCACCACTGTTCCCGCCACCTCCACCAGTTCCCCAAGCCTATCAATTCGTTGGAGGACATATGGGACATTGCGCTTCGGTCGGCAATCAGCACCAGGAGGAAATCGAGGTTTATGGGGAAATCATATCTGTTACCGATGACGATGGCCACGGCTGGCAACGACACACGCAAGTGTATGGTGGGGGTGTCTGCCTCGTATGTCTTGCAAATGGAGGCGGATCCTATGGTCCCAATGTGCCACTCGAGGATCGACGATATTAGCCCTGCTCCAGGCTCAGGGGGAAGCCCATACCAATGAAGTCCCTTTTAGGTTTTGGAGGTAACCAGAGCCTCAGCCTCCATGCACTGCAGGCATCCAAGCACAAGACCGCACACTGTATTCGGATCTAGCGCTCAGTGGGGCAAGTCACTTCCGGATCTCTCCTGCATCTCCCATAGGCTGAGTACGGTATGGACTGCATACAGGCGTTTAATGAGGTTCTTTGGGAACATTAGCATCATTGGTTCTCTTGTCTTCTGCATTGTTATCTTAGTGGGGCAGGTCGGCCAACAATCCGCAGTGCCGGCGAGGGAGGGGATTGTTTCGTTGTTTGTGTAATAGAGGAGTTAAAGCCAAAAGGATTGTCTAATGATGTTATGACTTGTTTCTTTGATATAATTTTCCTCTTTCTCTTCTTTTCAGTGTTGGTTTTCAATTGCAGGTTTCTGTTTGCTACTCTTGGCGTCACTATACCCTTCGTATTGTCATCGTTCATCTGCTCTCAGCCTTTCACCCACTGTAACTTGCTCCTCACGAAAGGAAGTTATAACTCTACAAGGACATCTTCCAGTTCTACCACGTGTTTCTAGCATGTTTCGTTGTCATTCGCTAATAACGCCTTGGTTATCTTCAACCCTCTCTGCACCCCAGCTTCTCCACGATATCAGTCCCGCGCTACTCCTCATCGCACTATCTGCCCTCGCATCTTGTTAGCTATCTGAGGCATCATCCCAAAACAGGCAGGTATACAACTGAAACAGGCAACGCAAGGCATTCTCCGTGAGCCAGCACAATGTAACCAACCCTGTTGACTTGCCGATCAGTTTTAGCACGCGCCACGTGGGGTATGTAGAGTAAGCCCAAACGTTGAGCTATGTAGTCAGCCCTATAGAATAGCCACTCACTCTCATTGCGGTCTGTTTGCACACATGTGCTGGGATCTGCTTGTCGATGTTTCGGTATTGAGGACCAAATGGGTAAAATGGATGTCAGGGGTTGGATCTGGATGCCGGACTCGGGATGAATGCTGCAGGATGCATTACGGATCTGACGGAAGATCGGAAAACACCCTCTTTTACCTTTCCCCGCCTTCTATGCCTAACCACCTATGTATGGATGAGGTTTGTATTGGAAAAAGAAGAAGATGCCCGCTGAAAGCACCTTCTGGTGTTGATATGTATTTACCCCTGCTTATTAAAGTTCACACTAACTAACTCCGAAAGCCTTCGGCTCTGCTTCGAACTAACCCTTGTGAGGACTGATCTTACCCCTTTCCCCGCATTATTGATTGACCGATTCCTTCCAAAAGCTCTATGCAGATTATTTATGCGGCTTATGCTCCGCCGCACGGGAACGGGAAAATTTGGAGAAATTTTGTCAGACTGTCAGTCAGACTTGTCAGCCCTACCTACTTATGGATAAACTGAGGGAGGCATTCAGGAAGAGGTAGGTACACTCCATGCATACCCGAAGACTCCCTAGGTAGGTACGCCGTTCAAGTACAGCACCTTAAGATACTCGAAAAAAGAAAAAAGATTCTGTACGGTACTTTTTATATTAGCTTTCGTGTTTTATATACACTTTTCCGTCCTTTTTCTAAGACTGATATAACGTTCTTCTAACTCCTTTAGCACGTCAGCTTTGTCAGGGGGACGACGGGCCCGTACAGTACAGTACAGCGCGTGCCCCGCACACCCCTCTGTGACAAAGGTTGTAGGAAGGGAAGGAAGGAAGCTGTTCAGAGACGAGACGGAAGGAAGGTTGGGCAGCGAGATTCCTCGTATTTATTAATGACCGGCCTCCCCCCGCCCGGCCTTAGGAGCTTTCTCTTCTCCCTATCTCCATTACATTCTTCATCAAATTTTTTTGGGTCTTTTTTTTTTTTTTTTTTGGCAAGTGACTATTATGTCACAGGTTGTGACATGTGCTATATAAGCGTGCATTAGATGTTCTGTCTAGCGAACAGAACATTCTTCCATCTTTTGGGTGGTTTAGCGATGTGGCATTGCACGCTCCTTCGCTGTGACATATTAGATCAATCCGACATAGCTTTTTAGGAACGTTACGATGCCGAATTTCGTCGGCTGGCCTATAACCTTATATTTCCGGTCGTTATAGAGTTAGATCTGCAATTTACCCTAGCATTCAAAGATCTCTACCGAGCCTTCTGGCGCTTAGTAACAACCACTCCTTTTCGAGACCTGCATTGTCACGGCGGGTGAAATGCGTCGCCGTGACATGCATGACATGGCTATTAGAAAGGTGGTTGAACTCATAGAACTTTTGCAGGTATGTTCCTGTGACAAGGGCTGTGTTCAGGGCTTGGAACCGTAGTTCAATTCAGCTAATAAACTACTTTGGTCTCGAAGGCCTTGTTGAACCCCTCCCAGCTTTTCCAACGGCTGGGCTTCCTGGCCTTCTTATGCCAAAGCCTTCCTTCCTTCTGATCGGTACGTACATCCTCCTGTTGGCCT